>VZSV01000012.1:1702115-1755858 GCA_013398735.1 Nothocercus julius
AAAAAAGGCCTCTTGTAAATCAGGTTTTGCATAAGATATTAAAAAAATAAGGAGTTTACTTAGACTTTAGCTTGTAGCTTTCTTGTTAATTCTGAGCTATCTCGCTGATTTTGTTTCTTAGCTTCACAGACCTACTCTCGTTTTTCTATGTTTTTAGTTGCCGTTTTGGTGTTTTCAGCCTCTAACATAAATCACTTATTGTACTTTGAAAGTTGGATAATATGTTTAATGCACCCAACATTAAAAATACACATCTGTTTTGATTTTAGGTGCATCATGCCAGTAAATAGCATCATTTATCTTAATATTTTTCACATCATGTATAAATGAGTAATGAGCATACCTCCATAGAGGCATTTCCAAGCAGCATGGTTTTGTTTTGTTTTGTATTTTCTTTTCCAGTTCCTTAGGATGTATTTTAAAACTTCTTTAGAAATTCTGATTTCCAGATCTTTGGAATTAGCTCCCCTGTCCTCTCCCCTGCTCCCAATAGTACATCACCCCTGGAACTGCAGCTAAGGTGCTTTCTATATAATGCATCTTGCACAGAGATTTCTGTTGCTTGTGGCAGTGTGTTCTTAGGCAGTGTTTGTTGCCAGTCAAAACTAGTCTGTCCCTGGCCTATGTGAGGCGTTTTTTTGCTTTCCATTTCACTGAGGATGCTTCTTCAGTGTGCGATAGAAATGCAACACACTAGTTATTGGGTTAAGTACCAAAGCTGCATTTTTTATTGAAATACAATAATTCAGGCTTCACTGGTGCCTGGCACATAATAGACCCTGTGGTAGTAAGTGTTCATAAAGCTTGAGGCCACCACATGCCCTGGACTGCAAAGCAGTGTGACCCTTGACAACCCTTCCCCTTCCTGCCCTGCTGTCTCCCAAACCACAATATTCTTGTCAAGCCATTTAACAAGAATCATGTTTCTTTGTGGTAAGTCATACCTGTGCACTTTTTTTTTTTTTTTAACCATCTTTCTCCTTATAAGGAGCCTTATCCCTCAGTGTATAGGACTAGAAGGAATCTCTTTGCTCTTGAAGCAAAGATGATGCTATTGCAGGCACTTACTTCATATGGTTCTGTTTAAAAATATAATAAAATCCCACTCTGAGGTGGAAAGAAAAACAGGTCACTTGCCCTGCTGCTGGAGGACAGCTCAGGAGTCTTAGAGGTCTCATGCTCAGAGGTCTAGTAATTACCAAGCTAAATTATTTTTGGCCATAACACCCATTTCTTGGGTCAACACCTCTGATTCGACGTGTGCCCCTCCTGTGTGAGACTGCACAGGAGGTTTGCAGGATCGCATAGCAGCTGACCACTGCTAATTTCATGTCTGGCTCCTGCAAGACTCAGAGAGAAGCTACTTCAGCTCTTAATTTACCTCTAACAGATAAAATCCATGATATCGAAAATCTTCATCCTAGCTTCAAAGAAGATCGTGAGTGCCTCTCCCACTGGGGATAGTCCTCTCAGATCACAAATAAGATGTGATGCTAAAGGCAAAATATGATGTCAGTACCAACCCAACCATTACTGTCTGCTTCCTAATTTTGATTTTTATCAATGGTCAGATTTACATCTGTAATCATTGCTAAATTAACAAAGTTAAAATAGCAGCATATCTGACTGGATGGGAAGAGATATTTAGAATATATTCCAGGTTTCTTTGGGACTGAATTCTATTTTCTTATGACTGTTCCACCAGAACATGGTGAGATGGTGATTTCCACTAGAAAAAGTCACATGTTTTATATACATGTGTATGCATAGAGGAAATCAGAAATGATCTCTTGAGCAGCAGTACTCTGCTGCCTGCAGTTCAGGACTCCTAAAAAATGAGTTATAATAGTATGATTCCATGTCAGAGACAACAACATATCCACTCACTGGTAATAACAGACCCTCCTTTGTGTCAAACAGCACTACCTGACCTCAGCTCTCTCCGCTTTCTCGGCCCATTTTCAGGCGGGAAACATGTGGCAGTGATCCTCACCCCCCTGTCAGGCCAGGAACCCTAAAATGCTACTGTCGGGCCAATGGACAACATATGCTGCAGGTATGACACTACAGCCATATGTCTTAGCTTTTTAGTGGCTCGGCATTAATATTTCAGTGAGTTTGTACTAATTAGATATCATAGAGCTCCAGAGAATCCATAAAATAGGCAAATGTCAGTTTATTTTTCTTGCTAAACCATAACAGCGGCTGTGCTTTTCTGGTTTGGGGTTTCCAGTCACACAAGTACTTGCTTCTGAGACCATCTGAATTTTGGAGTGTGCAAACCAGCCTAACATGAGGGATAAGAAGGTTCAGAAAAGGAAGGAGTTCAGAGGATCTTGGTCCCTTGGTGCACACGCATGCATGCACTAGAACAGCAGTATACTGGCTCCAATTGCTCACTTTTAGCTGAAGGAGGTCCACAGAGTGGAAGGAGAAGAAAGAAATTTGTCTGTCTGGGGCCAACAGCAGGTGGTGGCTCCAGGTCACATGTGAATCTTGGTAACAGGTCAGTGGATGTTATGGCAGTCTCCTAGTACAGCTGCTCTCCCTCCTTCTGAGCCATAAAAGAAAAGGTGAGGGAAAAAAGAGAGAGCGGAGAAAAAACCCTCTGCCTTCTAGTTAACAGACCCCTCCATAACATCAATGAACTTGAGCTCTGCTCTTGCAGCCAACAGGGTGCAAGCAGAGCGAGGACACTCTGCCTGGGGGCCGGGGGAGGTCAGCAGGGCTCTGTGTGCGTGTAGCAGCCTGGCCTTGTGCGTTTCACTTTCAGCACCAGAGCCTAGAAAGAGTTTGTTTTACACATCTGATGCAATTGCAAACCTGAAAGGAAAGCAAAGTAAATGGATTAAGAAATTAAACATGAATATGACTTCACAAGTTGCTCTTAGGTCTTTCCCTGGCCTCACTGTGATCATAAAGATCTCAAATTATTTTTGCGTGCTTATGTTAAACTAGGCAGGCCGAAGGATGTGATATTTTCAGCCGTGATGTAGGATCCTGCAACACAGCTTCAAGAAATGTGGTACTGTGCATCCTGCCATTGCACATTTGCACACTAATAGAGACTTGCCTGCCTCTGTGGGGTTTTTCTGTGTTAATGGGTAGTGACTTCTTTCTCTATTGTGTAAAAATGTCTCTTGACTAAATTCCTTGAGCTATGAAGCAGTTTAAATTTTTTTTTTCACCTATATCCTGATGGACAGCAAAATCCAAGGTGTGACAAATGGCACCTGACATCCAGGAAGGCATATATCCTTAAGAATAAATCCATATCTCCAAACTCTGTCTAATTTTATAGGACAGCCTTTCATTCTAGATCCATATCTACTGCAGTTTTACAAAGACTAGATCTTATTTTTTCAGTTCCTGTGAATTATAAGCTTTACAGAAGTTCAGTTATGAAACTTAAGTTTCTATTTACTTCTGAAATTTGGCTCAAGTTTCTTGTGGTTGTTCAGTATTTTGTTTTGTCTTGGAATGCAAAATGTAACCAAGACCTTTATCCGTGGTTCGGGCTAGGAAGAAAAGGGCAAGGAAATGGATTATGTAAAGGTATATGTTTTACGCAGCCCAAGAGATGCATCTTCTATAGTTCAAGTAAGAAGTACTGTGTGGTGTTGGCAAGGTGTGTAAGAAAGGCTGGATGGAGGCATGATGACCTTAGAGAGCTGCCCATGTTGTCAGTAGGTCTGTTGAAATACAGAGCTTTAAGCAGTTGTTACTGAAGCTCCGGTGCCAGTGGGAGAAGCTTATCCTATTTCTTTTGAATGTTTGAAACTGAAGTGTATCCTTCTTCAGTTTATTCTAAAGGGGCAAATGTTTTGCATGGGGCAGATAACTGTGGTTCTGAACACACATCTGTGCTCCATATTTCTAAAACCTTTCATTACAAAAAGGTATCAACAGCTCTGATAGCTGGTCACTTGCTCCTTGCTGCAGAGTAAATCGTAATGTTCAAAATGCTTCATTCTTTGCTCCCCCTCCTAATTTTCATAATAATGGGCAATCTTAGGCTCCTTCAGTGTGCTCCACTTCTTTATAATCTTGGTGATGCCACAGCTTGGTTTTAGGGTTTATTGTTGCTTAATAAAAAGATCTTGGAGCCGCCCATAGTATGTAATAGGTTCCAAACAACTGGGAAAACTGATCCACTTGTAGCATAAGATACATGAGATTCTGTAGAAACTGTTCCATGTGTCCTTCAGTGAATACAGGCAAAAATATTTTATTGTTGTCTCTAGATTGCTCCACACCATTTTAGATGTAAATTTGTTTGCCTTCAGTTAGCAAAATGTTTCTGACCAGCAGGTTTAAGAAGAAACTTAGAGGTCAGGAAGCACAGGTGCTGCACAAGCCCTACATGTTCTGCTTTGAAAAGCCTGTCACTGGTTTGCAAACATGAATACAGCAGAATGGATGTCTGAGAGGTGGGTCAGAAGTTAACAGGATTTTGCCCTGCGATGGAAACTTAAGCTGCAGATCGGAAAGTGTTTATGTGATATCACAGTTTGAGTGGCAACTGTCAATAGGTGTTGGATGGAGGTGAGGTCAGTATGGATTTTTTTTCAAAGGCTGTCAGCTGGTATTGCCTGTCATAAGATAGCTGTCATTTTCAAATCACATACATTCAGCAAACATAATGCATCAGCATGCTAGCAGAAAACACTGAGGCAGCAAGTGTTACCAATTTATATTTTTAAACACAGTGATTCTTCTAATTGTGGTGGGTGCAGTTTTTCTATGCTTTTAAATACTTGGGAGGCAGTGTAGATTTGGAAAAAGCAAGAATTAAGGTATTTTGCTTAAACTTGTGTGTGTGTTGTAAATTTATGATGTGAAAATCGGATCCTCTAGGACTTTTAATTAAGCGCCTCAATGTATTTTATGTTTCTTTTAATGGACAGAAAATGACTTTTGCTCAAACAGACTTCATCGTACAGTATTATGCATTTTTCATCTGATATGGGGAAAAATCAATTATTTTAAGAGTTCTTTTCTTATGGCAGTTCATTTAAGTGAATTCTTACTGTGTTAAATGATCATCAGTATTTTCTCTTTACATAGCAACTCTTGTAAAACTACTGTAATGCACATGAAGTGTGATTTGCCATCATGTAGGGGATATCAGTCTTACGCTTTTTATGAACTCATGAACCTCTCGGTTTCGGCCACAGCATTCTAATTTCTACTTTGGTGAAGTTTGGGGGGGAAATGAAAGAGTTGGCTAATAGGGAGATACTCACAGCTTTGAATATATCCTTTGTTTATTGCAGCTGGGGGGCTGTAATTCTGCCTAAGCTGTTCCTAAGTCTTACGCGCCCAGTGTGACAAGTCCACCGTAACTCACGTTGGTGGAATAAATGAAGAACTCCCTCCCTGCGACACCAGAATCGGATCTGCAGTAGTTGCCATATACTCTCTATAGCAAAAAAAGGCTTTGTTGGGAAGACACCCTCACACGTGTGGTAGGGCTTCATAGGAAAGTTGAATATGACTTTGCTGATGCTGAATTATCATGTTTTGACAGACATATGAGTAAAAGATTAACTTGAGCTTCTATCGAAGACCCTGAGTTTTATCTTCCAAAGCTGTAGAGAAGTAAAAGCCTTCCTCCTTATCTCCAAAACTCTGGATTTTTTTTTAGATAGGGGCCATTTCAAATGTTTGGTTTTGTGATATGTCTTGATGTTCTGAATCAGGAGTCTACAACTTCTTAAAAAAAAAAAAACCTTTCAACTGTCCTCACAAATACAATGAGACATATAATTGCTAAAACGACAGGTTCAACAGATTCTACAGCAGCTTTTACCCATCCTTGTTATGTATGACAGAAAAACCTTCAAACATGGAAGGGAAGAGTAACTTATCTCTAATATAAATCCACCAATATTCCACTACCTTAACCAAACTTCCTTTATTCTTTAATTTTGTATTTGTAGTAATAAAATTATTAAAAGGCATTTTACTCAAAGCTAGCTTATTTAATACTGTTGGAAATTATTTCTGAAACATTCAAATCAGTTGAACACATTTCTTTGTAATACAAGGTTCTTGGAGAGCAGTGCATTCAGATGTTTGAGTCGCATCTCCTAATCCTGATTCTGTTTGAACAGTCACAAACTATTGGAAATGTTATGTACACAGCACAGTCTCCTTAGAATAAGAGCACTATTTCAAATGTTGAAGTTGAGCTTTAAGAAACGCGAAATGATGGGATAGGTAAGCTGCAGGTACTTTCATGTTTGGTTTTACAGTCTCTGCACAAGAGCAGCTCAGGAAGAGGCAGATGTCCAGGGCGCAGACACAGCGGTCCAACGATTCCTACGGAGACGGTGTCGGAGATTCCTGTCCTGGGCACTCATCGCAGCTGTGTGGGGGCAGCACGCTGGGTGGCCTGCCCAGAGGTGAGGGCCTGGGACTTTAGTTAGTTTAAACCGGGATGGCTATGCCCGTGCAGCGGCTGAGGGCTCTGAGGCGCAATCTCTGTCAACCCTGAAGGTGGGGGCTGAAGAGCTTTCTGAGAGCAATAGCCTCTTCAGCCACTGCGTCTAATTCCCATGGAGCGTGTGAATCAGATCCTGAAACTCTTTGCCTTCCATATGTGAAAAACTGTTCTTATTTGCTTTGCTCACTAGGTGAACTCTTGAGTGGTAATAGAGTGCAACAGGTAAAGCACACGTTGAAGAGCATCTCCCAAAAGGTAAAATCCTGAGAGAGGAAAAATAGCTTGTCTCTCTCAGGATTACTCCATGTTATAGAGGGCAGGGAGGAGAGAGCTCTCGATTAAACAGGAAAAAGCATGCATTAAAACACACTTGATGAGGTTAAGTGGTGAAATATGGTTTCTGAGGTCTTCTAAATTACTATGAGCAATATTTTTAATAAAATAACACTTTTGTTTACTACTTAGTGCAAAGAATAAAGCTGCAGGAGAAAATATTTTTATAGAAGGATCAGAAACTTTCATCTGAATTTTTCATATGGTCAAGCAGATTTTCTTTCAATGGAAAGTGGGTTCAGACAGATTTTTTTTTTTTAAGCAGGCATTTAAATGTCACTATAAATAGGATTTAAAAGTAAAAAATGTAGGGGGCGGTTGGTGGGGGGGAGGTAATATGGGTAAAGAAGTCTCCCAGTGAGATTTGTATGTCAAGGATCCATCACCAGCAGTTGTGACTGATTGGCCTATAAACACGTGCATGATTAAAAACAGGCAAACAATACTACCTTGCTGAGCCACTTTGATCCACCTGTAATCTACAGGTAGAACACAGGGTATCGTATGCAAAGGCTCCAAGATCTTCTACACTGACTTGGGATTGTAAGTGGGTTTTTCTGGCTGGTTATTCTTTCTTTGAGATACCCAGTAATTCCAGGTGCCTAGCTTACGTTCATCTCCCAAACCAGACAGCTGCAAACAAAACAAACCCCATCTTGCAATGACAGTCCCGCAAGCTTCTGCATGTGTAAAAAAATTCCCATATTTCAGCAGCAAGGAGATAAGTGAATTCATTGCTCTCTTCAGATAGCTTTTAAAGATGCTCCTCTACATCCTGATTACCTGGGGCTAGTTTTCAACTTGATTAGCTACTTTTAATCGGGACCCTGTGGTGGCCAGTACACATGAACAGACAAAGTGAATTATACCTCAGATTTCTGTTTTTCTCCTCCCCTCCTTTGCTCTGTGGGTAAAGTAAAAATCTCATTTTCTTCTGGGCGCCGATCTGTTCCTTGCCAGATCCTTTCTCCAGCATGCGAGGGGATGCAAGGCAGGCAGTAATATGCAGACAGACCGTATAGAGACTGTATCATGGATAGTTCAACACTGCCGCAAATCTGCACAAAATATCATTTTGCTATCACGTATCTTTACAGATCATTGTTGTCCTGGTACACGTAAGTCACTCGTTAATTAGGGAAGTGGCAAGAAGACTTAATTTCTTTCTTTCTTGTAATGCAATTACTGGTTGTGAAAATTGCAGCCCACACCTGTGACATGCTGAATCTATTACTGCAGTTCATTTGGAGACATCCCTGACCCCTTTAGAAGGGGTTAGTGACTTCCCGCTTTCTTAATGGTATCTTGACCTGCTTCGGGCTTGCATTTTATTTATGGGTTCATTTCAAAGTGTTGTTTTTGATGTACAAAGCTCTTTTTGGATTGGATCCTGTATATCTCTGAAATTACCTGTCTTTTGTGTTTTGTTTCAAGAGTTCAAATTACCTAGAAATTTGTGAGTTAAGGATCTCTTAAGCCCTATGCCAGAGGACAGGGCACTGATGGTAGGTTATGTTTGGCTGTATAATACCCTTTGCTCAGTCCATCTTGTCCTTCTAGATACTTTTTTTGTTTGTTTGTTTGTTTAACCTACATACACAAGCTTCATTTTCTTTTTGTTTGGTTGTCCTGAAGGGTGCCTTCCTGCTGGATTAATTTAGATGATTGTTTTTGTTAGGCTTTTGTCTGTTCTAAATGAATTTGAAAACATTTCATGTGACTCACTGAATTCACTAATTAAGTAAGTAGCAGCAGCAGACAGCAGCTCATGGGCTGATGGAGTTTGTAAGAATTTTAAGTCTCTTTTCAGTGACACCTTAAGTCTTTAAATTCACATTTTAAGAGACTTTTCCGTAGGTGACTTGAGGTGTACGTACTTGAGGTGGCTCATCAGCAGTGGTTTCCATGTGCTGAGAACCCAAACAGTCTTATATGTGATGGTTGGGTGTGGGTGTTCAGGTAGCTGACTAGCCAAATTATGCCAATTTATTGGCCAAAAGCTGGAAGACGAATCCGCCTCCCAGAAGGTGACTCAACCAGCCCTCCTCAGTGCAGGGGTTTAGAGAACCAACAGCAGATACAAGAAGTAAGGTGTGCATGAGACGATGGCCCTCCAGAGAGTCTATTAATGATTTGCCTATTATAAGTTATATTAAAGTACTACTCAACAGTGGACTTCACCATGGAAATGGCACAACATTTTTGCTTACTAGCAATGTACTTTGGGTGGGTGGGTGTTGCTGCCGGTGCACCTCTCTCCTCTTGTTAAAGCAAACACAGTCTTTCACGTTCTTGCTGCAGCTGCACTAGTTCCCAGGGAGGCTTCTGAAGGGTGTGAATGACGGTTTTACTGGTTGTTTAAGGCAGTTCTATGTGTTGGTCTGCAGAGCCTGTGATTAGGAAAGAAAAAGAAATGAAAACAAATATCATAGAAAATTTAACTGTCAACTTCTATAGTATTGAAAATAGTTTGCTCTTTTCATTTTTTTCATTTTTTTCATTCTTTTTTAAAAACATTTAAAGAAAAAAACTACAGCAAAATTCATATATCTTAGACCTGTTACTATTTTATAATAACTTCATAACTTTATTAACTTATAAATAACTTTATTAACTTTATAAATAACTTCAATATCAGCACAACACATTCTCCATTTTTTCCCTTGGACAATTTGTCATTGAATTCTGTTCCTAAAAACAGAAGTTACTCAAAACAAGACCTGTGACATCTTTACAATGAGAGCTCTTCTACGTGTTGCTCTTTGGTTTCAAGATATACTTGCTTGAATAAAAGCTGGAATTAGCAAAGATAAATATTTTGAAACAGATTAAAGATTTCAGAATTTGTTCTTCTGTATTTATTTTGATAAGAACTCTGCATATCTGTATGCCTTGCTAATACATGCAGGGTTTCTTAGCTTTATTTCTTTTTTCTTGTGGGGTAGGGCAGGTGTTCTGTTGATTTACACCTTCTTCAAGTGTAGAAGAATGTACATTCTTCATGCACACGCTATCAGACTTGCACAGTCTCCAAGGAAGAATCCTCACAAAGTCTTGCACAGATCAGGAAAAAAATGGAGCAAGGAAAAGTAAAGAAGAAGAGAGGGAAAAAAAAAAAAAAAAAAAAAAGAAACCTTTCCTGTCTATGCAGCTGGCAAGGACCCCTAAGCAGCAGGACCAAGCTGTTCTGCTCTATGTTATAAATAGTGGGAGGAATAACTTGATAGCCAGTTCAGATTCAGCGAGACCAGTAGTGCTCCCGAAGTGCTTTAATGCAATAGCTTTTTATAACTTGGAAAAAGCAAGTAATCACTGACTTCTGGTACGTGTTAATCCGACGGGTCATTCCCTGAGCGAGCAGCAGGGAGCTGAGCAAGACTGGCAGAGACACTTGTGCTACCGTTGCCTTTGCTGCCTCCCACGAGCCTGGAAGAGGGCCAGCTACACACAGGAACTATCTGACCTCAAGATATCAATGAGCACTTCAAAGTGCCGGTCTGCTCATTCATTTTGACTGCTGCCGTGGCCAAGGCATGGAGAAGATGACAAAGCTGATGCAGAGCATGCTGCATACGCTCGCTGCAGCCGCACGACGGAGAGCACGGGGTAATCAGGCTGACAACACTGATAAACCCTGCTCCTCCCCTGCTAGTTGCGACTGCATGGCAGAATTCATGCCGAATGCATGCCCCCTTCAGAGACTTGGAATGGGAACAAAAATGCTATTTTACACTCAAATGGAGCCAGTTTTTGGCTTTTCAACCAGATAATTCAAAAAACCTGGGGCCAGTTAACATTGAGGAAAAATGGTACTCTTCTCTGTGCATGTTCAAATTGTTACTCTGCCCAAGACGGAAAAGTCCGGGTAACCTTCACATAGTTTTATGAGACTTTTAATGGCAGACACAGTAACTCAGGCCAAGAAAATGGAGGCATGAAAGAAGTTGCTGGGGATATGCACAAAAAAGCAAATTGTTCTCGCCTTGGCTCCAAGACAGCAGTTCCTCAGCAGCTCCACGGGGCTCAAGAAGAGCTGGCAAAGTGCACACTCAAGTGTTTTAGGAGGCCTGGGATCGTGACTTGAGCTGTGCAGCTTCTAGTAGTGCTTTTTGTACAACTTCATAGTACACAGAGAGCATTTCTGAGCTTTTTCAGCACACTGGCTGAGGGAAGCCAGCTTCTCGTTCAAACATTGTTAGGTTCGCTGTCGCTTGAAAAAGAATTAGCAGGTAAAGTGAGTGTTGCTCAAGGCCGGAAACCTTGATAGAGTCAATCAGCTCCCTGTATTTGAATGACTAGCACCACTGGTTATCACCAGCTGAGAAGTGGGTCCCCATGAGTATGAAACAATAGTGGGTTAGAAGGAGTAATCTATTTTCATATATCCAAAATGATTATGTCTCTCTAGAGGTGGGGCTGGGCAGAGCTGCAGTCAATTATCACTATTTTCTTCTCATCAGAAAAGGAAAAATTAAATGGAATTATTTGCTCAATTTTTGAGCTCAGTTTTTGAGCTTATTTTTAGCTCAAAAATAACAGATATTCTGGAAATGAAGATACCATTCACTTTGATTAACAATGCACATTTCTATGTTTATATAACTAAATACCGTATAGCTATATATATTTATATAACTAAATGCTTGTTTTCATCTAATTGCTATCACATGCTTGATCATTATTTTCTGTAAAAAATCAGCCTTATTTACACTATTTTATGCTTCTCCTACTAAATTTTTTAAGTTACACCTGCAGATTTTTATCTGCTTTCCCTCAGCATAAAAGCTTCAGGATCAGCACTTTTCCTTTCTCCCATGAAAAGTGATGAGGTCTTGCAATGGCTTAGGTTATATGATCCACCTCATTGCTGCCTCATCCAGGCACCGGGAGCAACAGCATGAAGCGAGCGCTGTTTTGGCAGCACTTCACTCAAGTCCTCGTGTGCTCGGTGTGTTTTGTGGTGGAGTCAGTAGCAGTGGTAATTGTCGAAGACCAAAAATGTCCCCGCTCAGGCCTGAACGTCGTTCCTAGCACTGAGCGATGACAAATCCGCCCCTTTCACTTGACACCGCAGATGTCCACGTACTGCAGAGCTCTGCGTTTCCCAAGTGCTAAATCATGTCATAGGAACAAGCAGAACTCGGCCGTGGGACCTGAGGCTCTCTCTGCCTGCCGTGCCCGAGTCAGGCGTTACGAGGTGCACGAGGTCTCCACATTTGAACTCTGCTTCCTATCCTGTACTTTCTCCTACATATGTGCTCTCAGGCACACTATCGCTCTTTCTTTCTTTATTTATTTTTTAGAATTTGTCAGAGAAAGTCTCTTTACTCAGAATACACGTATACCTGCTCTGAGCATATAGGATTTAGTAGGGGGTCACTTAAAATGTGTGGCTTGAATGAATAAGCAGTCTTTCTGAAATGTTCTGTGATGAATTTTAAACAGGAGCACTGACTTGTACTGTTTGAAATAAATTTACAATGCTTTCTTTCACCTGAAACAAAAAATGGCTCAATAGTAGTTCATAATTCATAGAAACATCCTTAAAAGCACAGTTTTTAGGATATAGGTGGATTTCTTACACATAGCAACTCTACTTAAAACTTCTTAGCCTCAGCTTCACTAGGGCAATATCATATTTTATTTATTTTGTAGTATCCATAGTAGTATCCACTTTTTCAAAGTTTATTTTTCAGAGGATACAGCTGAATAGTTGATTTTTAATGCAACACTGTCTTGTCAAACCTAATTGCAAATATAAAAATGTCTGCTTGTTGCCCTACACGCTTTTGACTCAGAACCATATTAATTTATAAACATGGCTATGAAAAGACTTGTATTATCAAAAGAAGATGTTCAGAAAATAAACCCCAGGATTTTCCAGCGTGTCAGTGAATCGCTTTAGGACACGTTCTAAACACTTATAAGTGTTAAATGACTTATTCGTTTTATGAGAGTCCTTTAAAAGACATCACGTGTCTTCCTGTTGCTTATATCAGTTTTGCTGCTTTGATTTACTGAAATTAGTGTGGAATGGAATTAGGAGCTGTATATTTGAAGTGCTTAAATACTTCAATATTTTATTCATTGAATCATGGATTTATTAGATCATGGCCCTCAATAAATGGAAGTGGCCAAAACTAAAACCTGTAGAGGACAAGTGGTGTAGAGGGCATGACTGTTTTGGCCTAACCCAGTAAAACTGGAACAAATTAGTGTATTTAAATGAGTCAAATCTTGCTGCAGAGAGCTGAATTTGCTTTATTCTCTTCTGTCATACACTTCCAACCAAATTCCATTTCCCTCCCAAAAATGCAAGTTCAACTCATTTTGAAGCCAGTGCGAGTAAGAAATGAAGTGTAGCTAAGTACTGGCATGAGCATTTGACCAATGTCAGCTGGCCAAAACAGCTCAGTTTTACTGGTAAACCATGGATGTCTTGGGTGAATAATAGTATCATATTTTCTTTGTAGTCAATAACTTCCCCAAGCCCCACATCTTAAAAAAGGGCAAATCTGAAATGGTCTCTCTGGTACCGGTTACACAAATTGGAACAGGGACTTGAGAAGCCCCTGCTCTGTCTTAGAAAACTTCCATCTGATAAAGCCTCCTGCAGAAAAGGTGATTATGGGCTTGTTGAGTGATGGGTATCATCTGTTTTTCAGCCCAGATTCCAGCCAAATTCTTGGAGTTGCCTTCGGTGACCTGTGGATTTGTTAACTATTGATATGCTTCAGTTTTTCCTTTCTTAGTCATTCATCAGAGCCTGGTAATTGTGCTAAAGGAGGCTGCTTTGTCCTGTTCCCTCAGCCAAGGCTGAAGGACAGGAGTGGACTCCAGAAATGTTTTACTTTCTATTACTTCTCCTTTGTGATCATAATGTTCTTGCTTATCCAGGCCAATAGCAAGATTTTTTTTTTCCATGCAACTACAGCATTAAGCAAAGCCCAAAGGTATTACAGTTAATAAAATGAATTTACACCAGGGTCTGACCTGTTCTTTCTCTCAGGAGCACAAATGCCAAGCAAGGCTAGTAGGGTCCAAAGCCTCGAATCTTTTCCTAAGGGTGAGAACTTGCAGCTGCAATTGAAAAGTACTGGGCAGACTTCATTCCCTTCTGATCAAAGTCAGAAAAAGTTGGTTTGTTCAGAGTGCCTTATCTAGTAACCAAATGACTAGAGTATGTGCTCTGTATTATTTGTTTGTCACGGTGGACACTTTGGCAAAAGGAGCAGTTGCATTCCCACTCGAGTGCCAGGGATCATCAGACTCTTGGGACTACAGGTTATTTTGCAGGTCTGTTTTGTCCTCACAGGTTTTTTTGTGTAGTTATCTTTCTAGACTACTGCCTATGCTGAGTCCTAGGATAAAACAGAAACATTTAAGAAGTGTCAGTGTTAGCATATACAGACACAGTCGATAGTTCTAGTTAACTGATCACCAATTAACTCAAGGCAAAACAGTCCATTATAGAAACATACCAGGTGAATGCTTGCTGGGAGTTTCCAAAAGTGGTTTTGATGCATTTTATTCATGAACTCTCTAATTTCAGAAGGGAACTAAGTCAGGATTTTCAGATATGCTCAGCTGTAACCTTTGTCTGAAAATTCCAGTCTCTCTCCCTCTCTTTCTGTCTGTCTCTCTGTCTCTCTCTCTAATATTCTGGAAAAGCATATTATTCCTGAAGGGTGGGGCATCAGTCCTGCTGAATCAGTGCTCTTTATCATGGAGCATATCCTTGGATACTCAAGGAAACTGTCATTCAGATAAATGGAAAGATGAAAAATAATGAAAATATCTAGACTGATGTTAGTCTGTCCCAGGTGTGTGATACTCCCTTTCTAGGGAAGTAACTTAAAGCAATAGCTTATTTTCTTACTTGTCATTAATACTTTCCCATACCTTGACTTCGAGGAGATGTTAAAGACCAGTCTCTTCTGTGTTACTGTATTATTGAGTGGGCCTATATTTTCATTTGGTTTTGGCTGGATATTAAAATACAATTGCAGCTATTGTGTTGTGCAAGTAGTATTCAGGCCTCAAAACCAAAAATGAGATTTGAGAAGGTAGCTCAGAATCTCCAGTGTTGATGCTCACCAAAAGCTCTCTCTAACTATCTGCCTCATTTCAATAACAAATCCGGGCTGCGCTACCTTTTGCACAATCTTCTCAGCAGTGGTTTTCACAGCGCTTTAGCAAAGGAGGACAGTATGGTATCCTGTTTTATAGACAATGAGAGTAAAGTGTGGAGAAGCAAAGTGCTTTTCCAAGGTCATCTGGTAGGGGATGGGCAAAGATAAACTTTGCTATGACTTCCAGTCGCACCCTGGTGCCTTTCTTTAATGTCACACTATTAGCTTTTCTTTTGTAAAATTTTGTTGCAAAAGCATTTTAATAACGATCGGTTCTGCCAAATCTTATTTTCTGATAGCAGAGGGTAACTATTGCTTAATCCTGAATCTCTTTGTTCTTTTTGAAGAAATTGCCCCAACCACAGGCACAGATTGGGTGTGGGGATGGGAGGGGGATGCCTGCAGTTTTACATCACTGGCCACAGCCTGGCATGTACTGCACGTTTCACTTCCCACATACCCTGCAAATACAGAGGCCTTTGCATCAGTAGTGTGTGCTTTAGGTTTGCACATATTTGTGCGAATGTTAATATTGTGTTGTGGGAATAGTGCTGAGTTCCCTGTTATCATGCAAGCAATTGCTAACTGTAGACCTCTGACTTTGTAATTTGTTCTTTATGGACTAGCCTGCAGCCAATAAGCAAAATCAATAGTCTTTGCTGAAAAGTAAGCAAGTGCCAGTGTGTTATGTGACAGGTGAAGATACATGTGCTTACCAGGGGTCAGGGGGCCACATCAAATTTCTCTCTGACTTCTTTTCAAAAAGCTAAATCCATTTAGGGAGCATTCGTCATTGGAAAATGTTGCAGTGGGGAATTAGACAGGCTCCTGCTCTTCTTTTCTCATTTAACGATGTTTGTTTTCAACAGTCTGTTCAATAATGTCACTGAGAAGAAATTATGTGAGAAGAATAAAGTGCTTATAGTCTATTTATTTATTCATTCATTTCTGTAGAATAACACTTGCTGTTGCATTCTCATGTTTATTAATACTGTTGTGGTAGCCCAAACATTTGTTTGTTCTCCTTTTCCTCGGAAGAAAAGAAAGTGGGACAGAGTAGTGTGGAACCGATTACCTGCAGTTTAAGTCTAAGGTGAAGGTTACCAATCTTATATGGGCCATCATTCGCTGCACTTGAATAGGATGTAAATGTATCCCACATTTTTAGTATTACAGAGAGATTGAGCAGCTTTTTTTTTCAAAGTGGAATGATCAGGCTTGAGTCTATTGAGAAGTGTGCTAGAAAATACTATGCTAGCAGGCTAAGATGGACTCTGGTGGCCTACAATAAAATGGGCTGTTCGTGGTGGGTACTACTGGTGCAATTCATTCGTTTTCATCAAATACTGACAGTATTTCAGTGTTCTAGCTACTAGGGAAAAATCTGTTCTTTCAGCATATTGGACTATAATAAAAGGGTGAAAAGGAGAGTGAAAAATCCAGTAGAGGAAATAGTTTCTCTTAATTTCTGAAGTGACTTACAAGCTACCAGAGAAAAAGACTTTGGTATTTAGAAGTTATATTGGCTTTCGATGTTTAAGCACCTAACTTAGGTTCTTTTGGAAACTTTATCTTTGGTCTAATAGAAAAAAAAATGATAGAAGGCTTAATGCCGTTGTTTGCTTCTTATTGAATGTAGTTGCTTCGTTTAATAGCCTGGCCTGCTGCCATCGTACTATCACATACACATGTGCACTCCCAGTCAGGAAAAACAAACAGTTACTACACAGGTTCAATCAGATTAAAGGCTCCCTGTGTGAGAGCTGAATACCAAAAAACAGATTGGTATGTTAGATTTCCTTGTGTCCTGCCATGTAATAAATGTCTCTCAATTTTTTTCTACCCAGCATTTGCTTTCTCTCTACACAAAATGACAGAATCTCCTAGAGCACGTCGCACAGGATCGTGTTCGGGTGGATTTTGAAGATCTTCAGAGAAGGAGAGTCCACAACCTCTTGTGGGCAGCCTGAGCCAGTGCTCTGTCACCCTCACAGGCAAGAAGCTTCTCGCTCAAATTCAGGCAGAACTTCCTGTGTGTCAGTTTGTGGCCACTGCCTCTTGTCCTGTCAGTGGCCACCACTGAAAAGAGTCAGGGGAGCCCAGAACTGCACACAATACTCCATGTGTGGCCTCAGCAAGGCGAAGTAGAGGGGGAAGATCACCTCCCTTGACCTGCTGGCAATGCTCTTCCTAAAAAAATCCTGTTTTTCAGTGTTGTCTGCAAAATTTCTTTTGGTTGAACACTGCATTTGAAGAAGCTGAATTGTGCTCCGTGCTTCCTGGAAGCTGTAGCTGAAGCCCTTCAAACTGGCTGCTGCCACACTTCATGCCCTTGCCTGCATTGAGTCCTAGGGTTCACAGGTGCTTTCGAGGCTGCTGTCCAGGTTCAGGGTGCTATGAAGGCAAGAAACTTCTGAGACAACTTACAGAGCCTCTAAGACATTGAAAATGAGTAGTGAAGAACGCTTGTTTTCATAGGCTTTATGTGCTTGTTTTCATCACCATCAAGCAAAGCCGGTGCTTTCTTGGCCTTCAGCTGCAAAATATTAAAATAACACATTTCAGCTATGAAACCTTTGGGCTCTGCAAACTTCTCTACCACTGAATTCCATTCTTGTGGGATCATCTCTTTCTACCTCATTTTAGGGTGCCTAGAAATAGTGTTTCTCTTCTTGACACGAATCCCCAGGCAGATTCTTTTAAGTTCTGGTAGGCAACTGAAGGAAAGCAGGATTTTTCAGCTTAACATGTCTCAGGAAATAGCAGGCTACATAGAAACCAAAGGCTTGTCTTTCCATCTAGGAGGGTTTTAAAAACAAACTTATAATGTAATTTGATAGTCTGAGAGATGAACAGATAAACAAAAGACTCCTCCAACCTTTCTCGCCTCTTCTTCCCTTCATGGAGTAATGTAGTTGCTGTTCCACAGTGACAAGATGAGATAAAACTAAAGTGACTTCCGAGATCCTCTGAGCCTCTAGTTGCACAGGGTTGAGGTTAAGCCTGAGGTTTGCCTGCTCAGCTCCTTTTCTTTTATTGGGTCTTAAACCTTTCCCTCACTAAATAAACACCCTTTTATAGGCTTTTTCTTCACAAAGGGCAACTTTTGTAACCCTATATGAAAAACTCATGTTGCTGATTCAGCCTAAATGTTCCTTCAGTACTACCTGTCCCTCTCCCGCCAAGGGCCACCATCCCCAGAAGAACGACACGTAGCCTGGTATTTGCCTTGCCACCCTGGCCCTGCTGCCTTGCTGGGCCTTCATGAAGCTTCAGGGCTCATCGATCTTGAACTTCATAGCCTGGGTCTGGGTTGGGTCCCTTGAATAACTCTCTTGATCTTGCTGCGTGCTGTGCACCATCGTGGGGCTAAGCGCCGTGCAGGCACAGCCGAACGATTGTGTGACTGTAACGTGATGAGGCACGCACACGTTATCTCTCATTTAGCCAGCCCAGGTAACAGTGAAAAGGCAGCGGCACGGATTGCGCGTGGGCCAGCAACCACAGCAGGTCCCCAGGGCGCTCGTGCGGCTCGTGCCCCGGTCTGCGCTGCCACAGCTTCACTGCCACCACCACCGCTTCGCTCGCACGCCATCACTTGCCTGCGATGTAATGCTCAGCACCGAGCAGAAAAAAAAGGTCTAGTTTAACCAGAATCCTCCTTCTTTTAACTCCCCTAGAACTCTATCGTTTATTATCTTGTCTTTTTCTTGCTTTTATAGCTGCAAATATCTCATCAAAAGAAATCATCAGCAAAATTACTCTGGTGCTTGTCTCTTCCTATTTTGTCACCACCACACAATGAATACCATGTACAATAACAACTCCTATCATTTTTGTGATGGCAGTGCTACACATCTGGTGTGACACTTGCAAACAGAGAACCCTGGAAGATGAAAGCATCACATGTTCCAATGGATAATCAAAGTTTGAACATGCATTCTTCTTGGCAGTGGTCTCCAAAACTGAGATTTGTGGAGATTTTTATTTGGAAGGCTATCTAGATCATGTCACTTAAATCCACTTTTTTGACATACCCAGCTCATCAGCTGCAAGCTGTTCTTTTTTCAGCATCTTAATTTTGGACTTATTAAAATCAAAGTCTTCCTCTAAGGTCCTTTATTCTTGCAATTTTACTATTTTTTTTTTCCCCCACTAGGGAATGTATCAGATTTTAATCAGGAGGGTGGGTTGTGTAGGTTTACAAGATCAGCTAGAGAAAACGTATCTTACTAACAGCGTAAGCTGTGTTCTGGAAGGGATGCAAGCGATCCCTGAGCCCAGACAGAACCCCCTGTAGAAGTCCAAATATCTTTGTGTGTGTAAGATCTTTGGTGTACCCACCTATCCTGCCCTTATTTTATATTTACCATTTTGCTTTCTTTGAGGCACTTTATCTTTGCTAACTGGACTGCAATGGTAGGACTTACTCATGCCACCTTTCACTTGCCACTGTTTCTCAGTCTTTCACAATATTATCTGCTTCACATCATATGCTTGGAGTCCATGGGATCATGCTGCTGAGAAGAAAATATTTTTGATATCTAAAATAAAATATGGTTGATTCCAAAAACAATTCAGAACCGATGCTTATCGTATTCAGAAAAAGTTTAGAGCAGAATCCCTGACTGGGAATATTCTTGTGGTAAGTGCCTGGACCAGGGAGTGAAATAATCCCCATCAATTCTGGTGGATTTTGAAAAATATTCTTGGAGTGGTAGAATGGAGAACAGAACCAGACCCATGACAAACAAAATTAAAGAGACCGCAAGTAATCATTTCTTAGCCACTTTGTTTAAGCTCCCTTTTCTGGCATATGACACATTAATTCGGTTAATTTTCTTTTTCATTTTCTAATAGTGAGTAATATACTAATGATGATTCATTATTTGGAATTACTCCTAGAGCAAGTTCTGCAGCTAATACCTTTATACATATACAGAAAAACAGTGACAGTTTTTAATCA
This sequence comes from Nothocercus julius, assembly GCA_013398735.1. Lineage (NCBI taxonomy): Eukaryota > Metazoa > Chordata > Aves > Tinamiformes > Tinamidae > Nothocercus > Nothocercus julius. The sequence continues at coordinate 1,721,995 of VZSV01000012.1, forward strand.
CATGAACATATTTTTGCCAAAGCAGCCCTTTGGTCTACAATTCTCACAGGCAGTTCATTATGAGTGCTTAATATTCAAAACTTCTTTTTAATGGGAGACATAAGTCACATGATACTTAATTCTGAATTAGCGATCATAAATATTCTTTCTGCAAACCTTTTTCTAAATGATTCCTAGGCCTATCAAGGATAGATAGCTTCTGTATGAATACACCTGTAAAACTTGCTTTACTTGGAGGTTGCTGTTTTGCAACACTTTTTTAACAGAATATTTATGAAAATAGGAGCACAACATGATCAGAATGCAATTCAAGTGAATTGGCTTCAGAAAAAAGTGAACTCACATATTAGGTTGTCTTTACAAAAATAACTTATATTTCCAGAAAAGATGAGATTAAGCTGTCAAATGGATCAAAATTATAACAAATTAGAAATTCCTCAAGTAGGTTTTCAGTTCCAAAAAAAAAAGAAAAAGAAAGAATGAAATAACTTGTAGTGAAGATGGCTCTTCTAATAAGAAGTATTGTGTCTGAGCAGTTCTCTGGAGAACTTTCACATTAAAGCACAAGACAGTCGTATGCCTGTTTTGTGTCTGGGAGCTCTCTGCAGAGCAGCAGAGTAATATTCCCTTCATTTTGTATCTTTAAACAGTCTGAAAAAAAGGTATCAATGTTATTTAGCTGCAATGCAAATAAATATTCATAACAAATGGCACATGCATAGCTAATTGAACAGTTTTTGTTAATATTATACTAGATATTCATGGACATGTGCCTTTTTCTATAATGAAAATACTGCCTAAGGCTAGCTTTGTTTTTCTTGTCAAGAACAATTTATGTGCTTTCATTTAAATGAATATAAACTTCTATTCTCATGACAAAATAATTCACCATTAATTTGGGTAAAGAATTTCTTTATTCTCTTTGTGGTGTATTTTATTGAAAAAGAAAATCCTAAACATATCTCAGAAATTTTCTCTATGTGTTCTGTCTAATTTCTGTAATAGCTGGCATGAAAATTAAGGATTTCAGTGAAAACCTGATGAGTAAATATGGGATAGGGGCATGTGGAATATTTTAGTTAAAAATAATCTTTAAAAGAATTTTCTTTAAATAAAAGATTCCTTTACATATGTTTTAGTTCAGTTTTTCATATTTTTATGTTAAATGCATATAATTTAGAAAGATATAGAAGATATAGAAAGATAAATATCTTGCCCCTCCCCCCCTTCTTTTTTCTGTCTTATTTTGAAACTTGCTGTGATATTTGTAGCTAAGATTCTGGCGGTGAAGAACATTTTGAATGGGCGAAGAGAGCTGTGTACGTAGAGACAAATCTCACGAACTGACAAATGTAGCATGGAGGGAGATAATAACAGCTGAAAAAGCACTGAGGGGCTTTCTCCCCCCTTTATCAGGTAGCAATGTATATATCCCTTCTTTCATGAGACTTGTATTTTCTCATCTTACTAACTGTTTACACATTCTTCTCATTTAAATTTCGGTGATGGTAGGTAAAGGTAATAAATGGTTCTGAGCACTGATTTAACTAATGACTTAATTCAGTTCAGACAGCAAATTAAGGTTGTCTAGTAAATAGAACATAACTCTGTTAGAAGAGTGAACCTCAGGCTACTATGCTGCCAGTAATACTTACATTATTGGCTGCTTTAAGATCCTTTCAGAAAGTACCCAAATTGCGATTCTTGGCAACGCCCTTTTAATCAAGTACTGATATCCCCTATATAGTTCAAGTGCCTAAAGAGACAAAAAAAGTAAATGTAGAAAAAGCAGCTAAAGCTTAACTGTTGCTAGAGTTGATCAGTCCCAGGCTATAGGGCAGGGAAGCTCTTATATGTGAGTTATAAGTGTTATAAATTAGTACTTTTAAAACTGTGCATTTGGCTTTCTAAAACTGCATTTGGCTTTCATGAGTACTAAAGCTCCCAGCTCCATGTTGTTGTTTTCCAGGCAGCTGCAGGGCCGAACAATAAGTGAGGTGCTCTCATAACGCGCGACTCGCGCAGCAATTCACCGGGGCGCTCTCGCTCTGTCTGCCTCTTTTTAGCGATGAGAATTTAGTTAATGCTGAAAAATGCGTTCAAAAATAGCTATGAAGAGAGGGAAAATTTTCTTTGCAATGCGTAGCTTTGCACTGTGGGTTTGAGACAGTGTCACGGGGTAAACAGGTTACCTTCCCTGCTCTGTTACTGACATCATTAAGACCATACAGACATTAATTAATTTGGAAAGCTAGAAAGAGAGAGGGTTTCCCATTAGGAAGGGGCAATCTAATATGATTGGTATGGCCTATGGCTTGTGTTGCCTTTAAGTGCAGAGAAGCTATTTGCAGTGAGACACACACTGCACTGACAACGCGCACCGGGCCCGAGAGCATGGCAGCATATGGGGTACAGGAGCAACAGGGTCTGCGTGAGGCCTGCGTGAGGCCTGTGCGAGAGGCCTGTGCGAGAGGCCTGTGCACGAGGCCTGCGTGAGGCCTGCGTGAGGCCTGTGTGAGGCCTGCATGAGGCCTGTGTGAGGCCTGCACAAGAGGCCTGCGCAAGGCCTGTGCGAGAAGCCTGCGTGAGGCCTGCGTGAGAGGCCTGTGTGTGCTGCAGCCCTTTGCGGGCCGACATTTCTGGAAGGCCAGAGCTCTCTGACCTCCGCACAGGAAAGACTGACGTGTTAGTGTTTCCCCTAGAAAAACAAGAATAACAAAACTAGGTGGAAGGTGAAAAACACCCTGTAAACAGGCCTAAGAATGAAATGATATTTTAAATGAGAAAATCAGAAGCGTCTATCAAATCATTTTTAAGGAAAGGTCATTTAACTTGTTACTCCGCACTTGTCTGTATTGACTAGTTTTGTAACAATATCAATTGATTGACACTTTTTTCTTTATATAAACTGCACTATCTATCCATACAGAAGTAGTACAGTTTGAGAAAACAGTAAGACTTAAAACTACCCACAGCTATAATAGCAAATGTTACAAAATTTGTTCTTTTTTCCCCATTTTCTTTATTGCAAGTGAACAAGAGCAGCAGAACTTCCCAAATAGCTTCAAAAATTAGAAGATTCATTGAATGTTTTTAGTTTACAAATTTAAAAGCACAAAAAATAAAAAAAACACAGATGCAATCTACAATGAATTGTGAATCATCCATTTTCACTTTTATGTTACTTCCTTATTCTTTTCCTATTCTCGCTAATATGTTGCTTTGACAACATCTCTGATGCTGCGAATAACTTCTGGCTTTCTGTGGACTGAATGTCAGCACATTCCTTCTCCCAATCTTTTCTTCAAAATATTGCCCATGTGTCTGGCTTTTCCTGTTTTGATTTCTTTGCACAGAGAAACCTCTACCTTTCCAGTTTATGCGCTCATCCTCTTACGGCTTTGCAGATCATTTTCCAATGGAAAATGGGAAGATGAAGGAGTGAAATATATTCTAGGTCGTCTGGGTCACAGGCAGCCTAGAGCCAAGTGCCTCTTGTTGGGGGCAGCCTTGCCTCGAGATGACTCTAGGGTGAGACAGGAAGACCAAAAGCAATGAAAGTCCTTCCCGTCTGCAGTGTCTCCTCCCTAGGACAATCCCACCCAAAACAAGGCAGTAAGCAGATGTAAACTCTGATGACAATATGTAACAGTGCCACCTGGTGATTTCTCTGTCCCTGGTGAGACACTTGTGGTGCCCACGTTCAGTTTGAGATTTCTGAGATTTTTATCAGCAGCACTTCATTTCCAAGAGAAACGGTTGTTGTGCTACGGCAGCAGGAAAATTCTAGCTGATTTGTTTTCTGTTTATTGAAACCATCTTTTTTTATTATTATTATTGTTGTTGTACTTCTCTAGTCTTGCTTGCCACGTAGCTTGGCTTCCAGGTTAGACTGACTGTGCTTGAGAGAGTAGTTGTGCAAATGAAGAGAAACGGGGCTGGTGGTAATTCTTCAAATCTGAATCCCATCCTAAAGATCTCCAGGAACGGACAATCCCTCACAAGCAGCAGAGTGCTGCTGAAAAGCAATAGCTCTGCACCCTGAAGAGCCTTGACCAAAGTCGGATTTCATGGCATTGCTCCGCTCTGTGTGAGACGGGTGTAATCCTGCGCCTATTCTGCAGGAATTGCTGCATTTTCAGGATAATGGAAGGGGAATTTGCAGAAAACAAATGTGTACTTCTCCCATATCAGTGGTCATATTTCTCAATCCAAGTTGCTGAAACTCTTGAGACGCTATGAAACAATAGATATTTTTGCTATACGTAGTGCATAAAACATGCTCACATAGCTTATTGTAAAATAAGGGATTTATCATTAAATCCCTGTAAGATTTTGCTACATCTTATCTCCTTGTCCAAACTGCTTTTGCAAAAGCTATTTAAATAATGCTTCACAGAGAAGCTGTATATTTGGCAGAGAAGCCTTTTACCATCAGCAAAGCTGAAAGATTTTTGTGTATAGCATATCTGAAAGATGTTTTGTATTGTCTAACATTGTACAGCAAATGCAGGAAAGCCTCAAATAATTCATTGCATTGGATAAAAAGCTGAATCAAAGTGCACTGCCAGGTACTTTGCTAAAAGAGCTGTTGTCATCGCTTGTTAACTCTATATACAAATGACAGTTGAATTTGATTCTTACTCGAGCCACTCTCTTTCTCCAAGTCGGGTCTATTGGAAAGAATCGGAGCTTAAAATGGACTACATTTTTTCCATTACAATGCACTGGCTGGTGTTAGTTTTACTTGCTCTGTGGCTCCATACAGTAACAAAGATTGCATTCCTCTGGCAGTGTTCTTGATGCATGAAAAGCAGAACTCTTATACCATTATATTCTTTGTCTGTTCCTAACATTCACAGGTGTCACTAATGGAAAAGAAAAAATATATTAAAAAAAAACAACCTTGACAAGGAAATACATATTGTTGAGGGTAGAAGCCCTGCCTAGGAAGCAACAGCTGTTGTCATCTGTTGTTGGCTTCACAAGTAGCTCTGAGTTCCACCTCATCTCTTTACACTTCTGTTTTCTCATCTGAAAAACAGGAGAGAACAGCAGTCTCCTTCAGCAGTGTGCCCTGAGCCATGCAGATAGGACTGCTATTTAGCAGCTACTTATCCCCCCATTCCTGGGATAGAGTCCACTTTGCCATAGCCACATTACATCTACTGCCTCACTTAATGTAGCAAAGGAAGGAGTATTGGGCAAGAACATGTACCTGCTGCTCTGCTCTGCCCGGTAGCCCCTAGTAATGGTCACCCAGGCAAATGCAAAGTAGGAGGATTCGATCTGTGATCCCTGCTTATATGAAACTCCTCATCCACCTACTTGGGAAGCTGTGCTTTATGGAGGACTTTTTATTTATGGCCTTCCCAGGCCTTTATGAAGAGGGAAATTTCTGTTTTTGCCTTTTAGTAAGAACAGTGAAATAGCAATGTTTTCATTGTTTATTGTATTCTCACTCGAAACAGATTAACAACCTGAGTCAAAATCATCACCGCAGAGTGCATTAGAAGTGCTACACCATCACATTGTTTAATGATGTCTTTTACAGTCACAATAAGATATTTATAATGAGAGACTTAAACTTTCGTGTTTCTTAATTAAAGAGATTTTCTAAACTAGTTGTAACCTGCATTTGGCCTTATGATGCCTCCCAGAATAACAATGATCTACCAGTTAATATGTAAGGGCTCACAACTGATTGTTGCTCCTCTTCTTCCGCATATTAAGTAGTGTTCATTAATTAATATTCAGCTTGCTTGCTTCTTGCATGCAGGACATCATCTTTGCACTGAGTTCCCAGTAGACAAAAGAATAATTGTAGTTTAAATGAAAAGCTTTAGAGATCCCTTTGAGTGGGGTGGTAAGATTGCAAACATGAAATTTTGTTCAGGGGTAAAAGAAATTTAGGATTTTTCTATTGCAACAAAAATGTGCCTCTGAATTGTTTGGTTTGGAGCATCAAGCCACCTATTATCCGCGTGCATTTCTTAAAAGTATCTCTAAGGGCTTATCTATGTAGTAGCTTGGCAAGATAACTAAACTGGCTGAAATCCACACTTTCAGATATCTCAGTACATCTATATGCCCACTTTTTTTTGCAGATTAATACTGTATTTCTGTGACTGCTTTTGAAACAGATCTGTCTCATTTTAATATGTTTCGTAGGTGATTTGCACTTTTATGTAATAACTTATTTATCAGGTTTCCAGTTTGCGTAGATGGCATCAAAGTTTCCAGTTCAAAGCTGTTCCTTGATAAGCCACAGAATAAAATACAGTACACAATCATATTTGTGGTTTTGAAGTAATCACTTTGCCAAGACAAACCATCAAATGGCAAAAGCGGTTTAGCTTGGTAAGTCCTTAGAAATCCTGAAAAACAAAAACACAGCAGTTCATCCAGATGATACCCCTTCAGACAGTTCATTTCAAGAAAGTGGAAGTGTGACTTTTTCTTCGAAACATTGATTCTAGAGCCAGTTAAATAACTAATGTGATTTACTTCCACAGAAATGATATCATTAAAATGCTCCAATACTAAAATCAAAGGGTATAAGTAGATAGGATTTGGTGCATGTGTATGAGAAACTGACTTGCAAAACACCCAGATACATTTATCTTGGGTTGAAACATCCTACAGCCACTCGAGAATTTACATCCAGATCCCTGCCCTGTAGCCTGACCCCTTTACAGTCTCTTGAAAAGGCACATAAATATATATGCATCAAAAATATTTGCCCCGCCAGAAACTATGAGTTTAAGGTTTTGTGCGGTCACCCACAAAGCTTTGCCACCAAACGGTAGTCTGCTTGTTTTTAAGAGCACTCACTGTTGTGGAGCCAGGGGGGTTGGTTTTGTTTTGTTTATATCCTTGCTGGATTCTTTTTTTTTATTATTCTTTTTACCTTTTTTTTTTTTTTTTTTTTTTCACAATAAGTCTCCCTTTGGGACATGTCACTTGAAGCTTGCGTTTGTCATGCTCCTGGTGCAGGGAAAAAACACACACTAAATTCAATCTTTAAATTAAGCTGTAACCAAGCTTGTATATTCATTAGAGGAGAAAAATTCTCTTCTGAGAAGTTCAAATTGTTTATTGATTTTCATTTCTGTGTTCAAGTGAAGCTTGAGTAAGTCTGTCTCACTGCAGTCCCTCTGGGGCAACACTGCCAACAAGTGCATCGCATTTCAACCCAAGTGAGCAGTTAGCAACAAAAATCTGAGAATTCCTTTAAAACTATTTTAATAAATAGTTAGAGGGTGAGATTTCCAGTTCAATATAGTTGATTCTTTTGCAAAGGGAATGAGAGGCTTGAATTGCAGGGTATAAATGACAATCCTCTTGAAAAGCCTTAAAGTCAAATCAGGTAAGTGGAAAGTGCAATTAGTGGCGTATTGTTTGGGAGTGAGGAGAATGGAGGGGATAGAGAGAGAAGGAGGGGAGCTGCCATGTGTTTCTTAAAATTTTGTAACCCCGTAATAACATAGCTCTGTAAAGCTGTTATCATCCTTTATATTGTCAGTAAGGAGAAAAATGCACGTTTACTATCCTTTTCAGTCTAACAACAAACATCAGCTATGAAAATGTCTGGTTGCTACAACCTAAAGTTAAACCTAGAGCCTGTCTTCAGAGTGGACTGAGTCTTAATTTCAGTGGTAATGTTGTCGCTTACTAACAATTCAGATATTACACGGCTTATTAAAAACTGCACTGAGCTATTTGTCTTCTGTTTCTCAAGGTTAATTTCCATTAAGAAGTCTAATTAAATGAATTTGAATTTATTAAACATGTAGTTGGATTTTCACTGGGGTGGTATTTTCTATCCCTTTCTCATCCAAGTTCCCATTTAGATCGGAAGACATTTTTGAAAAAAAATAAAAAGACATTTGTACATTCTGCTCTCATTAATGGTTAGGAAGAGTTGGTGTCAGCAATGTAAGATAAGACAGTAAAAGATCATTCCAGCTTCTCTTTCTGAAGATGAGGAATCAAGCAGTGTCTTATCCCAAACAACAACAAAAAAATCAAATACCTACGGGATCACCATAGTTTCTTTAAATCAGTATAGGGAGAAAAAAAAACAATAAAAACGTGAAAATATGCCTGTTGGATATTAGCAACCATAGTCTTCAATTACTTAGCCATGAACTAAGGATGTAAAGAAATAGTTAAAAAAAAAAAAAGGTTGGGGGATGAGTAGCAGCTGTGTATCTATTTTGCTGTCTTGCATTTTGTACAGGAGAGAGGCAGTAAGGAGAGAAGTTTCTTCTTGAGTAGGGTTCATAGGCATCAGCGTGCTTCTATTTCGCCACTGCTGCAGACAGGCAACAAAGAAAAACTTCTCGACGGCAGAGAGAGGAGAAACAGGAAGGCGAGCATCCAGCTTCGTCTGCAGAACCTTCCGTTCTTCTCATAAAGCTTTTTTCCAGTGTTTGCCCCGATGCCAGTGGCTTTGCTCCGGTGCGTGTGCGCGCTGCCGGGGGGAGCCGTCGCAGCTGCCTTTGCCCGGCGCAGCGCGTCATGCCGCCGCTCCTCGCCCTGCGCGCCCCCGCCTCGCTCGGCGGAACGCGCTGCTCTGTTTTCTCTGTGGCTTCTTTTGTGCTGGCTTTTCTTGCATCTGTTTTCTTTCACACCCATTTGTTTCTTAAACGTTTTCAAATCCTCTACATAGAAGTTGTGTAAACTCCAGCTGAATCTGATAGTCTTCAAGTTAAACATTCCTCTTCTTCCCTCTCCCACCTCCCTTCATAGGCCACTATTGTAAATGGATCTTGTACAGCAATTCTTGGTCAATGGCACTCTAGCAGATGGGTCAGCACAGAGCAAACTGCAATAGGACGTTTAAAATATGGACTATGTGTTCAAATTTTCATCATTTCAGAGCATACTGGGCTTTTTCTCCTGAGATATTCATGTGGCATGGAGAATGTGAGGCTTTGAAATGTTCATTTTAAATGGCTGTTGATTAAATCATACTGGTTAAGTCATCTATTTCTGAAAGCCCTTTTTCAGACAAGATTTATTCAAGACAAAATGAAATAAGATCCTAAAACTTCCTCCGAAGATTTTTTTTTTTTTTAAGAAGGCAGCTTTGATGCCCAGGTGATGACTTTTAATTGACGGTGATTTTAACTGCTGAGCAATGAGTTTTAATCCCACTGAAAATCATTTAGGCACTTTTCAAAACCTTCAACTACCAGTTGTTAATGCATAGGCCATAAAAAAAGAACTACAGGTCAGCCTGGCTGTAAGTACTGACAAACTGTTAAACACCCTGTTCATGTGGATATAAGAGGCTGTTTCCAACCTGAAGGAGATTTCTTCCTTCTTTTTCCTTCTTGTCACTCCAACCTTCGGCAGTTGGGTTGTCTTTGGATTCAAGTTCCATCTTGCATGTTGCAGAATATATTCTGTATATAAAGCATTGGTGTTTCAGAAGTAGCTAAGTTGTATTTGAAGGAGTTGAAGAGGAAAGAAGGAAGATCTTTCCTATGTAGGCCCTTTGGGAACTTATAAACTTTTTCCAATAAAATGTTAGGCATAATGTTGATAGATTACCATGACTTTTTCTGATTTTGGTAACCTATCTCTTTCAAGTTTGTAACAAACAGTCTTCACTGGAAAAAAATCCAAAATACTGCTGCTCAGTGTCACAACCACAGAGTGATCCAATGAATCTGCAAATCCCAAAGTGAAGGAATGATAGAGCGGGAATGAGATTTTGTGCGTGCCTCTACCTGCTAGTGTGCCTTTACTAGCAGCAGAATAAAAACATCACCAAGAACCTTTTGATCACTCAGCCTTGTTGGTTTAGCGTCATTGGCTATGATTCATTGGATTCTGTGTTTCTGTGCTCTTTTATGGCAGCTAATTTTCTGTCCTTTAGTGTTTCCTGCTTCATTATTCAACTCTTTGTTGTTGGATCTCTTTGTTGATATAGACAAATCTCTCTGTAAATGTAGACATCTGGGTTTTACAAAGTCTTGTGTGAACAAAGCCCCACTTTCACACGCATTTTGAAAGTCTGTGCATAACCATGCAGTGTTACAAAGTAATTGTACACTAGGCTTGAGCTTAGTGTCTCCTTAAAGACAGAGTGTTCACCAAAGAAGATTTAAGAGAATCGTGAGATATTACTGGAAAGAATGATCCTAGATTGCTAGATGATTTTTTCACTGTCTTTCTTGCTTCTCTCGTGGAACAAACTTTTCTGCGTCATTTGGGGCTCTTTTAGTTTGCTACGTAGTTGAATTATTTTGCCATGTTGACCTATAGCTGAATTAAATCTTCAAATGTCTTGAAGTGGCAGGATGCTTTGAAAGGTGGATGATTTGTTTGAAGGAGTTGATCTGGCATAGGAGGCAGGATATCATTCCACCTCCTGGAATGACTCAGCCACTTCAGAGAGTTCGGGATTGCTTTTCTTTATATGGATGTAAACATTTGGAGGAGAGATGCCTGATTTTTCCCCCCAAGCCCCAATTGAAAAGTGCTATCTCCATCCGCCTGGTCCCGTGGTTTAGGTTCCCCCAGCCCTGCGCATTGTAAGGTGGATCTCAGTGGAAGCGTAGCCCTGTCTCACAGCTCTCTGCCTCCAGCTCTTCCCTTAATAGCCACTTGTTGCCATTAACTGGATATTTCCAAACTCTCCCAAAGTCCTCCAGCATCTGCTCCATGGGCCAGATGCCACATTACTAATTTATGCTGGAGAGAGCCCCAAATCCAATTATTACTAATTGAGGACAGATTTTTCCCTCCTCCAATGCTATTTGTTCCTTATGCTGTGCTTTATGATTACGTAAGGGCAAACTGATCTGAGTAACCTAGATATGTAGAATACATCAGGCTTCACCCCATAACTCTTTGATCCATGCCAACAGTCAGCTAGATTTGGGGCAAGTGACCAAGATACAGGATATCTGGGTCTTACTCATGAACTATTTATTAAAAATAATGTCTAGATTCCTGTTGCTTCATCTTGTTTTGGTTTTAGATGAATATCAGGTGGATTTTGTTCGCTCATTTAGAGTAGCTGAGGGTTTGAGCTTTCATCTCCTTGAAGGGAAATATTTGTGCAGCAGTGTTTGCCTCAGAATAATTTTTAAAAGTTGCATATTAAAAGTCAGAGGACACAAGTGGGAAGGAAAAGGACTCTAGTAGAAGGCCTTGTCTGTATTTTACCAGAATCTCCATTTTGAAGAACGTCAGCTTGACTTCTCTAGGCCTCAGCTACCATGCCCTCTTCAGTCCTGCCACAGATTTCCTTGCAGAAAGTAATCTTCCCCAAGAATATTTAATCTCTTCTCCAAAATTTCTGTCTCCCTTCAATATGTTATCAGCTGTTTTAGGAAAGTCATGCATTTGTCTTTGTTCATCCTCCCCATCAGACTTGGTGTGTACAGGATGGTAATAATATCAAAGCACAGAGTTTTTCTTTGCTGCAAAGCGCTGCACAGTTTCCCATCCAATGTCTGGTGTGTGAGGAATTACTCATACTTAAAAAGACTTGTAATTTCGAAAAAAAACAATTTTTCATAAGGGTCTGCTGGCCAAAAATGAATTACAGCATACACTGAATACCTATTAATAAACAGGTCTAATACCTGCCGATTTCCTTGAAAGTTCTCTGGTTGTACATCCTGAAAAGTGAGAAACCTCAGAATTCAGGTGTAATGTTTTTAATGTAAGGGGAGCAGCCGAGGATCTGTTTTCATCAGTACAAATTCTGCAAAGCTACTGTCTTAGAAGAAACTTAATAATAAAAAGAGCTCCTTGGAATCAAAGACACTTCAGACTAGATGAAACAGGCAGGGATGTCACGTTTAAGTTTCTGTATCCCAAGGAACCTTGTTTAGTTGCTTTGTATCAGAGGCTTCTAATTATTGTGGATATAAGTTTTTCACTCTTTCGGTCAGTTCATACAGTATTTCTTCTATTAAAACCTGCCATGTGTTTTTACCATGAGCATGTTAATCTGAACACTGACCTTCACCGTATTGTCACTGGCTACGCTTAAAGCTGACTTTGTGGGAAGCGTTTTTCATCAGTGGTGTCAAAAACCTTCAATAATTAAAGTTACCATCATATATGTACATTTTTTTTTCTTTTCTTGTAATAAAAGAAGTCTCCTCTAGAGCAAACAGAGAGAAAAAAATTAATTGATCTGACACTTGAGCTGAGAAGACATACTTTAAGGAATTCCATTTAAAAGGAAAGGGAGTTTGGAGTCTCAAATAATTAAAATGAGAATTTGGCCAAGCAAATGAAGGCATTTTCTTTCAATGTGTTTCTTCATGTAGACTTGGAAAATCTTTCCATATGCTTCATTTTACCAGACTTTATTTCTGGACTTTAGAAAAACAGCAGGATTAGGACCACAGTACCTATTTCTAATAGGGAGATAAAAATATGATTGAAAAAATGCAATTCAGAATGTATGTGGTATAAGGAATTGTATTTCCACCTCAGGATGCGCATGATTGTCACATGCTTGTAAATCTTTGGTGGACTAGGATGTTGTATTGGGTCCTCCTTATTTGCATCTTCAACGCAGAACTGCCAAAATACAGTATCTACATTTCTTATGTGACTCTTCTATATAAGCAACAGCTGCAATATCTAAGGGAATTATATGAATATATGCAATATGAGTACTGCAATAAATTCATAAACACTTAAGAAAACACAGTGCAAGAAAGAAAAAACAGCCCTGCGCTTTGATGATAGATTGATACTTAACGGATGAAACTTTTACTATGAGGGATAACAGATACTCTTTCTTAGCTCAAACTGATGCCAGTTCTCTTTCTGGTTCTAATATATTTATTTTGACAGTGTAATATGTGCTATTTATGTGTGTTTGACAATATTATATGACAATATGATATGTCGCTCTGTAGCTCTTCCTTAGCGTATATTTGTATTTTCATTCCATTCATTCAAAGTCCTTTGTGACCAGCTATCAGGAAAGGATTTTTCTCAAAACTCTTTCCTAAGTTAGTGTAAATCAACCATAATTTACTTTATCCTTTTAAGGTAATCTGGTAATTTTTGAAGTACTGTAAGCTTCCTTAAACAAATGAGGCTCCTTTTCAGTAGGAATTTACAAAATAAAGTCTTTAGTCTATCATAGCTTGTCTCAATCTTAGTCACAAGTTTTTTCTGAGCAATGAAGAAGCCATAACAATATACCCTAACAATAGTGATGCCTTCTTTGATTACATAAATAAATAAAACAAGACAGGAGTGTGAAACAAAATCAGTCCATCAGTCTGTGATAGTCCTGTAAAAGGCACGGAGAAGACAAACATTTATAGGAAGGGAAGTTTCCCCTGACTGTAATGGCCACAATAAATATGTGTGTTGGAGAAAAATAAATGTGTGGAGAAGACTTGCACACCTGATGCTGAAGAAAAGCCTGTTCATGCTTCATACATTGGATAAATTGTTCAAGAACCACTCATCCATGTTAAAAAATATTACTCCTGTAATTCTGCCAAGGACAGCGAGACCTATTGTAGTTGACTAGATAAGTGCTGGTCGTTGAAGTTAAGGTGTCAGAGGGGCACGTATAATTTATACACCCAATTTTTCTAACACGTTCAAAACATTTTTTTTAAGAAACGGGCCAGATTGTGGGACAACATAAATTGGTACAGCCTGTGGCTCTTTGCCAGCTTTTCTGAGCTGTGTGTCTTGTCTACCGTGCATCTCTTCACCTATCTGCACAAGTTGTTCTCTTTTAGTTTGGCCTCAAACCTTATGTATTTAGATCTGCCAATTTTAATGGTCAGGACAGAGATTTCTTTAACTCTAAACTTATGTAGAAAGCTGAAATGCGTAAGAGGGTCAACAAGGGCAGGCCAGAGCCCTTAGTCTGCAGCAGGATTTGTTGTGATTAGACGAGCTTTATGCCAGTCACCATTATTATCAGGAAAGTGTACTTGTTTTGCAGGTCAGGAACCAACTTAGAAAGGAGATTGACCAGATGGATGTGAACTTAATGGATTTGTATTTTAACATTGATGTAAAAGCTGATGTAAAAACAAAGGGTTGGGGCTTCGTTTTGTTTTGTTTTTTAAGTGCAAATAGACCTCATGCCAAAGTACCTCATGCCAGCATGCTAGCTGATAGTGCTCAGAAAAGAGTAGTAGTCTCAGAAAATGCTTGGATGTAAGGGAGGAAAAGCAGAGATGCTGGCTGAAAAGACATCATACTAGGAGCCAATATATCGACGCCACGTGCTCTAGAGTGGCAAAGGAGGCCAGTGTGCAGTAAAGATGGGCCTCGAGCGCAGCGCTTGCCTGTGAGCAGGCAGAAAGCAGCAGAAATAGAGCAGGTGACTTGGCTCTCACCTGCTCGCTACAGGAGTCTAGATCTGACAGGCCGGTCTGGGTTAGTCCTGGTCCCACCAGCCAAGAAAGCGGCAGAGTTTTGATTCGGATGTCCTTCTAGTGCTTACTTACATACTCTGGGTACCAGCATGTTAACACTGTCTCGTGAATTGTCTACATTATGACAACAATGCCACTTGAAATGATCCCTGGTCCCAAACCTTTCCTCCTTGCCCAAGGAGACTTCTGCCTTACTTGTGCCTATGTAACTGGGCGTTTGTTTTGTGGTTACCCAGTAAATGAGATTAGCGAAAAGATACTGTTTTATCAATAAAGTCCTTTTCAGGAGAGAGACTTTTTCACTTGGGTTATTCACTATTTCCACAAAGCAGAGGGTTAAGTCAGCCCAGACGAGCCTACATGCACAGAGCATCAGCGGTGCAAGAGGAGTGAAAAATCTCTCTCACACACTGGAGAATGTATAATCTGGATGCAGAATTAAGACTCTGTGTGCTAGACTTGTTTGCAGAGGCTCAAGATACTTCTGTTCTCAGCATCTATAGGACTAATGGGTATAGAATACGTAGTCTAGAAATTCAGAGGAATTGGCTGAGCTTAAGCATGTTGAGTGATTTGAAAGGAATTACAGTGCAAGAAAAAAAGCATAAAATGATATTTTCAAGTACAAAGATCCTCCTGCAGGTTTTACTCATTCATTTTTATATGAATAGATCTCAAGGTCTCAAAGAATTACAGAATTTGGCCAATTGCCAAATCTTTCTTAAAAATGTGTTTTTCCCACAGTGCAAAGCCGTGGCAGTGTAGCCACAGCTGCTGTCTGTAAGTGGAATTGCAGAAGGGCTTTGTTGTTGTTGTTGTTCTCATTCCATGGCGACAGCAGAATTCTCCTCCCCATGCAGCAAGCTGAGGGAATCGTGTGTAGTCTTTAAGGGCCATATACCTGGCATCCCTACTAGCACCACAAAGCTTCATGCCAGCTTTGCTCCTGCAGCTGAACCAGGCCCTAACAAGCACTTGCTACCTGCAGCCGCTCCAGGCCATGGCAAGTAAGGGGTAGACCCATCACAGCTGTGAGGGAAATGGAAGGAGCTGACAAACTCCAGCGCAGTCCTGTATTTCTCCTTCAGGGTCTGAAGGTTGCAACAGGAAACACTTTGCCTTGTGCCCTTTCGTTCTCTCCTCTCTTAGCTTGTGGAGGTCCAACCTCTTTCCTTTTAGGGCCAGTCTCCAAAGAGTGCAGTAGGACAAAAGGGGTGTTTCTGCTCTCATAATCACCAATTCCTTTTCCGTAATAGAAAAATATTAATACATGAGCCAACGATCAATTCTGTGCAGAATCTGGGGAGCCAGAATTTACTCCCCATACTTTTCCAATCAAATAAATGTGAATGCATCAACTTATCTAGTCAGCCAAACACAGAAAGTTTCCAGAACCTGTATAAGTGTTAGTAATGACAAAAAGGTTTCACATTATCTACCTTATCCACATTTCCTCAGAGATCAATATAGCTGAGCACATCTTCTGCATACCTCCATAAGGAGACGAATATAAAACTTAGTTGCATCAAGTGTATTTAGAAATCAGTTTTAAATGGAAAAGAAGGAGAAAAAAATCTAAAGAATATCAATGCAATGTTAGAATTACATTATTTGAAACAAGGATGAATGGGATAGTGCAAAGTCAAAAGGATTTACTCAGCAACTTTCCACGGGTGATAAATGATCTTTGTTAAAACATGGCACACACAATGCATTTTACCAACATGTAAAGCGTTTCAATTTGATAATCTGAAAAAGTCACAATGAAGAAATTCCTTACATGGCTTTGTGTGGAGGGGAGGGAATATTAACAGCTCATATGGGAATTTCTTTGCAAACTTCAGGCATGTTCCAGCCTCTTGAAGAGCCATTTGGGCTTTTGGTGTTTTGCAGTAATTTCTTGCAAAATCCCAGGAAGTGGCTCTTGAAGAACCTGAAAGGCATGAGGTACGTTGATGCCTCGCAGCAAGTCCCAGCAGCAGCCGATGGGGCCGTAAGGTAGGTTCCTCTGCTGCCCCTGTGCGTAGCACAGTGTTTGGGCCCGCGCCGCCCACGTGAGGTGTCTCCGTGCGGCAGCGTGTGCGGAGCAGCCACGGAGCCCGGCCCACAGAGACACCGGGCGCCCGAGCTGTCCCGTGCCACATGGTTTGGTTTTCCTGTAGGCAAACAGATTAAGCAGAGCTTTTCAAAAACCCACAGTCTTTCCTATCTTCATGGTTTACCAAAAATACTGCAGAAAGTTCAAAGAATCTGCATTTTTCTACAAAAAAAAAAAAAAAAAAAAAAAAAAAGCAAGAAACTCCACTGCCTAACCAGCCAGTTTCTGGAAGAAGAGGCATTCTCAGGTGGATGCTCAGGCTGGCGTCATCTTGACCATAGGCCTTGTACTCCAGGGCAGCACCAAAGCCAGACCGTGGGATGCAGCCTCTGTATTCCCCAGGATTAATGAAGGGAAAGATTTCTTAAGTGACAGTCCCCTAAAACTCACTGCAAGTTATTCTGCCGTGCTGAGCGCTTTGCGAAGTCATTTGTGCCGCCAGTCTCGCAAGAGACTGAAATGTATATAGCAAAATATACGACAGTATATTATACCACAGTAGATGAGAGCCTTGCCCACACTCTCATCAGAAGCACCAAAGCAGATACAAGTCCAGGCTGTGTTCCGAGCAGAGAAACCCTGCAGGACTTAAATAGTGTTTACAGAAAGAAACAGGAGCAGAGCCCACCCTTTGAAGAGACTCCATCTTCTGACCAATGTGTTTGGCTGATGTTGGGGATTTTGCATTATATTTTCTCTCTGCACAGCTTCTAAATTGTAAATAGTGACTCTCCCAAGTAGCACAAAAAATGCACAAAATAGTGAAACAACTTAAGCCCCTTAAAAATCTTGAAACCTATGAAGCCTCGAATCCCCCCTGCCAAACAAGGATCCAGGCAGTGTTGCAGAGCACACACGGAGTGTGTCCAGATTCCTTAAGTGGGAGTTCAGGTTCCTTAAAAGGGAGAGAAGATGCCTTTCCAGGAGCATGTCTAAAGAGGAACAAACAGCACCAAAACCACAAAGCAGTTGGTTCTGAAAGTACATTTAATTAAAACTTCATTCATGTGATAAATTCATATTAGGGCAAAGGAAAGTCCTAATGGTCCATTAGCTTTCATTGTCCTCTCCCCAGATACCAATTCTCGCTCTATCTGAAACCCCATAAAATGCCCTGACCTTTCTGTTTGCCACACGTAAGCGTAAAGAAAAGCACACTGAGTTTCCTTCACCTCTTAAACTTGTAACTATCTAGGGCAGGTGGGAAATGAAACTAGAAGCACTTTATAGCCTCAGAAATAAATAAATTACTTGAAATAACAAGTGCAGGAACTCAGATCTTGCACAACTCAATGTGTCATTCTGTAAGCATCAAAACATGTGGCCTCTTTATATTTATGGATGCCCTACAGCTTATGATAATGCAGTGATAGGTTATGACTGAAAAATTGTAAATTAACAGAAGAAGGTCATTTGTAAGCTGTTCTAGCTTTGTCCTGAAGTCACAGCATAAAATTTAACTAATATAGTGATTTTTATTTATCAAAGTACATATGTGGACTTTAAAATATATTCTAGAAAGAAGAAATAGATTTATTTCAGATATTGCAAGAAGTGACTTTTAGTAAAACCAGAAATGAGTTTTGGGGCCCAATTCCATCCCTTTCTGTGTTTTGCTTTGCTTTTCACAGGTTAAATGTGTCTTACGCCAGGGGTAAGCTCATTCCAGACTGTAAACAACAAAGCAGAAAGTGATTCCTTATCTTATTTGTACAACATCCAGCAAAATATTTAGTAATGTTAACATGCCTTCTCACATAGTACAGAGCTCTCCAATAAAGAGCAAAATATTACTTCTGAAACTTTTTAATCAACTTTAATTTGTCAAAGCAAAAATCCTTCACAAACAGTGAATATTGATGAAAGTCTCACTTGCATAAAGTGTTTGGAGCATTTTATAATTAAATATATATTTTATGATTATATATATATAATATTTTTATGGAATGGCTTTTCATTTCACAGTGTGAATACATAGTTTAGAGAATGCAAAAGGAAAGAAAAAGTTAAAAGGATATTTTAGAATGATCTAAATGAAGCCATATCAATGAAGCCATGAGGAATTGGGGATGGCAGGAAAGATTTGTCAGTTCAAGAAGACATTCGTCATTTTTAGCTTTTCCCTCACATTTCTGGAGGGCAGTGGTGTTTAAAAGTTCATAAGAAATAGAAAAAATATTTCTTCCTTACCTGTATATAAGTGGCATGAAGTACTCTAGCAAAATGAGGCCTCAGTTGAAGTGAGTTTATAGTATATTTATTTTTATTAAAAAAAAAAAAAAAACTTTTGATTCTTTCTTTTAGGGAAATGCACTGTTAGCCTTAGTTAAAAAGGGGAGAGGCAAACAAGTTCTGGGTTGTCTTTAATGCAGCTTTCTGAAGATGGCTTTGTAAAACCAGAAAGTAGAAAGCCATTTTAAAGTGATTTGTAAGACGCATATATACCTCTAAACAGAAACCTTCATTTGGGTCATTCGGGTTTTTCTCTTTTCCCTGGAAGCAGCTAGTCAAACTGTCTGTATGCAACAGAAAGATAAAAATTTCAATTAGGTTGAGTGCTGTCATAAGCAGCCTACATGAGAAGGCTTGAGATAATATGCATTACATATTGATGTCTATCAGCCCTGAGAACATAGCCATGTTTTATTCCATGCCCCTTTTGTAGGTTTGGCAGCAGTGGCGCCCAATAAAGGACTAATCATATTAATTTATGCCCCTATCAATTATGCATTCAGATTCCCCCGATAGCTTGTCAGTTTTTATTCACTATTTTCTGAAAAATACGCCTATTACAGTTACTGAGCAAATAGTAGGACTGTCAGAAACTGAGATTTAAAGAATATCACTTAAAAGGGGTGGGTTTCTTTAATTTATAAATCTTGTATTATATGTCATGCATTTGTTAGTTTTAAAAGAGGTGACAGTGCCAGGACAGATGTCACATTAAGGACTTTCTGAAGACAAGGGGAGAAGTCTGGAAATGCTCTGTGATTTATTCAACTTTTCTGGAGAGCAAAGTGTTCTGGGGCCTGCAGGTATAGTAAAAATGTGTCAGCTTTATTAGTGTGATTTGAATTTGAATCTGTGTCTTTCAATAATGTGCATCAATGAAGTAATTTTTAAAAAAAAGCATTTTCACTTGTCAGCTGATCACTTGTTTGGTACGGGAAGCTGTATTATATCCAGCAACACATGAGTCTCCTTGTACTGCTGTCCAGATTCCACTCTCATCTTTAGAGTTAGCGAAAGCGGTACCTGAGGCAGATGAACGGACGTTGTGTGTGAAGGCCGGGAATCACCCCGTTCCGCAGCACCTGCCAAGGAGCTTTGGTGCAGTTGGTACCACCGACTTAGCAGTTACCTCGGTGCCGTTCCACGACGTCCAGGGACGGGCGGGACGGGTCCAGGCTGCCTTCCGCGCACAGCCCTCCTTCGGAGCGCGTCTCCGCGAGCGCTTTGCTCAGGAGCAAAGGGGCACTCTGAAGCCCCTCTCCCGGCGCTCTCCCGCTCGGCTCGTCGCTTCACGTCACCCGAGCGGCCGCAGCGCCGAGCAGAGCTCCTCTCCAGGAGGCCGCGTGCCGAGTTCCGCGCGCCGTTTCCCAGGCACTCGCGGGCGCTCGGCGCCAGCCGGCAGCCTGCCGAAGGGAGGCTGTTGGAGGGAGACATTGCTGCCGACCCTGTAGGAACTCTTGGAAGTATATCCCCCAAAGTGCAGGTCCTGCGCAGATCCTGGCCCGCTCAAAGTGAGGCCGCTCGGCATGTTTTTGCATGCTTATTAACATATCAAAAGAGTAACATCTAATGAAAAAAAAAAAAAAAAAATCTTAGCACTCGTTGTCCCACAGCTCATTTTTGGATGCTTCAAATATTAACCATACTGTTTTACTTATTCACTGCCACTAGCTACTACTGTTCAAGGAAGATCTCTCTTTTCATCCAGTATCTGGCTACATCTCCTTTACTCCAAGAATAGCTACTTTAGCTTCTCCTCTTCTTCCTCTCTCAGTCCAAACTTCTCCCTCCTACTTTTACAGTTCGCCTGATTTCACATCCTTTTATAGCATTCCCCATGCTCCGTGGCTTCCCTTCATTGTACTTTTAAGGGTGCAGTTTCTAGCAAGGCCCTAGTTGTGGAAAAATATATTAGAACGGGCAAAAAGGGGAAGAAAAACTCAGGAGTGCAAATGCTGCTAGGCCATCTTGCCTGCGACCCCGTGCACTGAGTTTGCGTCTCCCTGTGTTAGTTTGGCAGCACATTCCCATCGGATATAAGCAGAGGTCAGGATGCAGGTGGCGGGTTTAAGGCACCAGTAACAGGCCCAGAGTCTCCAAGCGGAGATTAGGGGCTCTTACTTGCGTGTCCCCTGCAGAGCCGGCTCCTGACAGCACGAGCGCAACGTGGCCGTGGTGCCATGGGGCCTGTCTCCGGGGCCCTTCCTGGGGCCCTTCTGTGTTCGAGGGCACTCCAACCTCGCGGAGCAAATAGGCCCATCGCTTGGGGGTTTCCTCCCGCCGCCGTGGGAAATCCAGCAGGGTAAGTGTCATCCCTCCTGCGTGACGCACTGGCTACCAGGGCGGCTCTTGCTCCTTCAGGCGGGGTGAACCCTCCTTCCTCAGCGGGGAGGAAGGCTCCCGCGAAGGGCGTCTCTTCTCGCACACGTGCGCACATGATCTAGGAAACAGCAACCGGCCCGCAGGTCTCAGCCCTGGCAAAATGCTCTGTAGCTTCAGTGCACTGGGGTTTTTGTTTGCTCCACCCGCTCCCGAGCATGTGCTGCCCGACTGCTTCAATATTACTGAGCGCTGAACTCTTGCCTATTAAACAAACTCGTTCTTCCTCCCCTGTAAATTCACCTAACCTTGCAAAGTACTGCAGCTTTACAAAGGCTTGTACCTTCCCTTACCTCTGGCTCTTTGAAGGGTTTGCTCTTTGTTCAGAAAGCTCTCCGGTTCCAGGAACATATACCACATTACCTAAATCATCCTGGGGTTTATTTTAGCCTGACGTTGTTAATGAGGCTTAGCTATGTTACAGCATTTAAGATCTTTGTACTGTCTTAAACATATTGTATCTTAAAATATCCCCTTCAGGTAAGTACATATTATCCAAATCACATAAATGGAGAAGTAAAAAACAAATGTTTAGGGATTTGCCCAAGGCCATGCAATAAGTCAATATCAGAGCCAAGAGTCAAACCCACCTATTTGCAGTGAGTCATCCCACGCTGGATGATTTTGTGTGTTACTACTACAGGAAGCAGCCTATTCCTGGCGCGCAGTACTCATTTCCATCATTTCATCAACCGGCTCTAGCTGTTGCCTTCCCTTTAATAATAACTTTCCCAGAAATGCTCTTCTTACCCAACTCTGCATACTTCCTACATACCTACATAGAGAGTAGGGAGTTGCATGTGGAATCTATAGCTTGAGTTGTTTTCTTGTTTTTCCTTTTGTTCCAAAAGGACAGAAATTAAGAGGAAGTAAAGGAGATTGCCTTCTTCATGTGCTACTTAAGAAGATTTCCTGTGCTTTAGAATCAAAGAATCATAGAATTATAGAATTTGAAATTAGTTTCTGGACAACCATTTGATTTATGGAGCTAAAGGGGTTGAATAGTAGTTCAAGCTCCATGATTCTCCTTTCCTTTTTTTTTTTTTTCCTATTAATTTTAAGCTTTTAGAATGCTATTATGGAAAGAGGTGTGTACGTGCGTATGAAGGAGAGAGAAATATATAGACAGCAAATTTGTTTGAGAGCGTTTATCCTGGGAGTAGGTAATCCAAAAAGTGATGAAATAGTGAAGTGACAAGACCTGGCCTGAACATCTAAAACTTTGATGATGTTTGGCAGGGAAAATTAGACCAATTAATGGGTGCCTCTGGGAAGCTTTACCTTACATGACCAGAACTTCTACGCAACATCTTGGTGCTCTTGGCACTATTACAGGGATAATATTCATGTGAGTATAAGTAGTTTTGCCAATATGTTAGTCATCTACAGGATTTTAGTCGGCAGTGTAGGTACCTTGCTCTATCACCTCTTGTTTTCGGAGAAGAATCAAGTGCAATGTGCTGCAGTGCCACCTGACTCTGCTAAAACCTTGGTTCCTTTTCCACAGTATTTTGAAGTATTAATGGAGTGAAGGATCCTGTGTTCTACATGTGCTTTTTTGAAGTTCCCCTTTTAAAATGGAAGTGCCCTTGAGCTATCGGTTGGTGTTTAATAATGTTCTACACTAGCAACTCTTTTTTCATCATTAAACTAGATTTTTTTTTACTTTGGTATATACAGTTCTTAAGTGTTTCCCTTGACTAGTAGCCCGAGGATTATACAGTATCACTGGCAGGAAAAATGTAAGTGGTACATCTTTTAAGCTGCTAGAGAAAAAACGCAGAACAACTGTTGGATTGTACTGAGTTTTTGGGGTTTTGTTTTGTTTTTTTTCTCCAAAAAAGCATTATAAATCCAAACAATAACATAAATAGACCTAGAAAGAAGAAAAATATTGTCAGAAAATAAGTAAATCAGTTGGGAAAGTGATAACACTGTAGTTAAAAGATGAAGAAAACAGAACATAGTCCTTGGATGGGAAAAAGAAACGTAGCAACCTGTTCCGACAGCCTTTCTTTCTCTGCTGTGAGCAGTAACCTGCGGAGGGGAACACGGCTCATTTGAGAGGCACAGCAAGAAAATGAAGCGATGGCACTGCTGTGTTTTGTTCAGAGGGCTTGGTTGCTTCAGGCATCTCTTCACCTAAATGGTTCAGGTAGCAAGAGAGTGGCAAACCCGGAGATGCTGCTCTCTGGTACCACAGTGATTGATCACTTGGATCTGTTCTAATCCCCTAGCTAAAGCAGGAAGGGATTGTGAAGGGTTTAGGGTCTAGCAGCTCCAAGCTGGAAACGTCCAGCTGCCGTGGACTTTTGCGCCCGCTACCAGGGTCAGCTACTTTTTCACATGACTCTCTTGGTTTAAGGAGAACAGATCGGCATCTGACAGAGTTGTCAAAATATGTTCAATTGAATATTTTTCTATTGCAAAACAGTATTTTGTGAAAAAGTAGATGCCGGTGAAGATGCATCTCTTATGGTCCCTGTTAAGTAAAAAAAAAAATCTCATCTCAAAAAAGATTTCTTTTTATGTTTTGGTTTTCTGTCCCTCTGAAAATAAAAACAACAACAACAACAACAACAACAACAAAAGTAAATGGGAGCACCATTTTTCCAAGCACCTCTATATACAAGTTTCATGTGACAGGAAAGAATAAACACAGGTATTATCATGATCTGTTATTGCTGTTTTAATTCTTAAGTTTATACAGTTTTTTTAGAGGCCGCCATTTCAAACTTGAAATACATGAAGGAATGCTTACAATCACAGTTCACAGCGATAAGAATAACTGATTAGAAGGATGAACAATGTTGTTTGTTAGGAGAATATGAAAGGTCTAAATATTTTCCAAAACATGAGTAAATAAAAAATATTTTGTAAAAATCTACCAATATCTGAAAATTTGGCTTAAAATTTGACTTAAAAACACAGGTTGTTGTCAAGGTGATGCAATTATTCAAATTAGAGCAGCTTATAGAAGCTATATTGCCTGAAACACAACCCCAAATGTGCTTAAACAGTACAGTTGTTTCAAGCAGTTTCCAAAAGAAAATAGCAGAACCTGTATGGATTGCAGCACTTTTTAGAAAGAAAGCAGACTACTAGAATGAAGTAGATTAAAGATGGTGAATGTACCATTCCTCATCTTTACACATTGACCTTGTTTCTGTGTTCAGAAACCATATATAGAGTTGTCGAGGTGGTCAATAAACTAATCCAGCCATCAATAAAGCACACCTCCTTGTTTATTAATATGTGATTAAAAATGTATATGATAAAAAGATATTGACTGAGTAGAGTTTGGGTGACAAGAACAATTATAGCTCCAAGCTTAATCACTGCATGAACTATTTAGCCCAGCAAAAGTCAATAGTCTATTTCTGAACAATTATACTTTTTGTTTTAAATAAAGTATTTGGATTTTGCTGGTGCTCTCATTTTCTCTTCATGGTTTGAACTTCTACAGAGAACCAGAAAGAAACAGCCCAAGTAATAAATCATCCAGTAAAATTCTGTTTTATGGTCCTTATGTGATAATGTTGTAAATATGCAGCAAATAAATAGGATTTGTTTTCATTATAGCTTGCTATCCACAAATCAATTAAAATCAGAATAAATATTTCTCTTTTTTTTCAATTAGATTACAAGTAGCACAGTCCTTAATCATACTTCTACAACGTCCTAATTCACTTATTCTTTTATATTATTGTTGTTGTTACTTTTAGGCTAGCGTCATCATTTTACTGCATTAGGTATTAGTGCTCCATCTTGATTTCATTAAAGCACTTTCATAAAGCTAATATGAAATTATAACTGAAGCCTGTTTAATTCCTCATTGAATGATTCTTAGCTTTTACAAACCTCTCACAACTCAGTGCACTTTCATTCCAAAGCAACCATACTCCGTTGGAGTCTGATGGAAACTCAGTATCAGCACAGAAAAGTAGGAATTTGTGTGATTAACTGTGCTCCCAAACCAGGCAGCAGCGAATGTCTGGCCCCTCCTCAGGCAGAGCATTCAGCATCTTTAGCACTGATTTAACATGTAAATATTCAAGATGCAGTGAAATCAGTGGTACTCCCAGAAATACAAGCTGCAAAATCTGAATAATCTGTATAATTTGCAAGCTATAAATCTTCAAGTGCAAGATTAGAAAGCTCCTTATCTGTTATATAAGTACCATGTTCATCAAACAACAATAGTGGCTAGCATTCCCACAAGTATTTTTCCCACCAGCTAATCATGTCATTTTCTTAATTCCATAGCTGAATAAAATGACAAACACTTGAGTAACAAAATCTTTTGCATGAGAGACACAATTCCATCATTTATGTATTGGAACAGAAAGACACAATTCTGTCATTTATTTTTCTCAAATTTCTGCACTTTGGTGAATGTAATGTTGTTATTAGGTTGCTGATCATTGCTACAGAAAGTTGTTTGATATGGAAGAACAACTGAACTGGAGGAGAAACCTGCCATCGTGCTCACACAGCCTTAAAGGTCCAGGCTTCCTTGAAAATGATGCTGACTCTATAAACACTCTTTTTATTTTCAAGATACTAATCTTGATACTAATATATCAGTCCTGATCCCATATTAAGTGAAGGTCAGGCAGCTTTTCCTGTAACTGCAGCCGAGTTTCAGCCACTACCTGACTATTAGAAGGCAGACACTACCTGGGAGATAATTCCCATTTGATGGCACTGTAGGTCCAATACTGCTCTCATCCACCTGATTCCGGCTAGTGCAGGAAGCGGAGCACTGCACCAGGCAGACTGTGCATGTGATCCTGTGTTTCCTATTGAGAAACAAGTTTTCTTTTTGTGAAGGGAAAGAAACTCTGGTGATGTATGAAACAACACTCACACAGCTAACCGTGATTTGTTTTGGTTGGTTATGCCTGAAGAGCGAAGAATGCTTGCACAGCAATTGAACTGCTCTTATTAAGAAATAAATTTCTAAAAAAGCCTCTTTAAATACCGTGTTACAGCGGTGATGTATCAGATGATGTCAGCGTGTGCTCTGGGTGCCCTCAGATGTACCTGCAAGGATGCCGGAGCTGGGAGCAGGGAGGTCGCGCCAGAGCAGGAGCCGGGCCACCCCAGGTGACCCCAGGCCGAGGAGGACCCCGCTCCTGCCCCAAACATCCCCGCACAAGCAGGAAAGCCCAAGTATGAAAGGTCTGAATCTCTTCTTTCCTATGGCCCTGGGAGAAGCACGTGCAATTCCCAGTGGAGGGAAGAACAGGCTGGGATACACAGGGTTGTTTTCAAGATAAGAGTTTCTGAATAAAGGGTGTAGAAATATAAATATGCAGGCGAGAAAAAGAATTCCTGAAAACAGAGAGAATACGTTGCACCTGCAGAGCAGTGATTGTAGGTCTCGTGCCATGCCAGAGCACTACTAAACAGTGACAAAAAAAAAAAAAAAAAGAAGTCTGGGAGATAAATTTACTAGGATAAATATCTGTTATTTTTTGTTTAAATTTGCACTTATCTTGAAATATCTTTTCTGCTTATCCTGAAATCAGCTTTGAATACAGCATTGCTAGTAGGTGTTTTGTTCCAGTCCATGACTTGATTCACTCACATATGAAAAAATATTAAATAAACTAATTCTAAAAATATTAGTACATTTAAGAACATTCGTACATTAAAAGTGCAATCCATAAATCTTTATTCTTCTGTTAAAAAAAAAAAAAACAGGAATTTTGTTCATTTTAAGGTTTTTTTTTTTTTTTCTAATGCTCTTCCTCAGCTTTTTCAGTTAAAACTCTAGCATTAACTCTCCAGATTTCAGTATTTAGGAATAACTCACCTGCACTTTGAGGATACAAATACTTAAGGTATGTTGGTTTATGGGTAAGATGTATTGAAATAAATGGGTAGTTACTCAAAAAGAATACCTATTCTTCAGGTTCAGAAAAAGACAATAAAGTCATGAAAATAGCAGACTTATATTAGGACTTATATGGCAAGTAGGAAGTAATTTGTTTTTATTCATCCCAGCACCATTATTTATCAGACTGTTTCATCTTCAGCATCAGCTCCCTCCATGTGATTCCACATCCTTTATCTTCCTCATCATCACAGACTCATTTGGTCCCGGGAGGAGAGGGAGGTTTCCTGAGCTCTGTACCCCTTGCTGTCCCGGCTCACGTATTCCGTGCAGGCCGGAGTGCTGGGTGCCCTTCGGGCTGGGAGCCGGCAGCACCTTCTGCGGCAGCAGTTTGCAATCCATAGAGGGGGTTGGAATATGCAGAATTCCCAGCTTTGTGACTGTCAGACCATTTCACTGTGGATACTTATGTTGATTATGATTAACTCAGATTATGTTGAGGGGCAATTACACTGACTTGCAGATTTTCAAAGACATGTCGCAGTTACACATCTAGATGTAGCTTCCGAAGGATGGCTACGAATTCTTCACAGAGCCGCCAGCTGGAGTTGCCAGATCTCAAGCACTTTCCATTTCTCTGCTGATGTGTCACAGCTAAGTCTATATACGCTCCGCATTCTGATAAATGTGGAATAACCCTGACAAAGTTCCTGGGGAAAAAAAGAAAGAAAACCAGGAAAGTAGTTCAAACGTTGTAGCTCTTACTGATAAGCTAAACTCAGAGATAGGCACTCATCTGTCTTTGAGGACATTGGCTCTTGCTTGTGCAGTTAGACTGGATGCCTAATTTCTATAGTGCCTTTGAAAATCTTCCCATGAATAAACTATAGAGGCCACACAGCAAGTCTGGAATAGCTTAATCGTCTTAAAATGGCTTTCTCAGACAAGTGTGCCTTTCAGCTCCCATACGTTGGTAGTGATACGGCTGACTGAGTGGGGAGCTTTAGAAAGAAGCGTCCTGATATCCAGAGATTTAGAATAATCTTTCATTTTAGTCCTCTCTCTAAATCTGTGCTGGGGGGAGGTGTAAGGCAATTATATAGTCAGTGTTTTACGAGTAAAACTTGTGCTTTTGCCTGCATACCTGTGACATAGCGCAATGCTATTGCAGTGTGTGCTCACCTGGGATGATTCACAGCCACTTCCCCACTGCTGCTTTGGAGCCTTCCAAGATGTGTAGAGATACAATCAGATTACTGTGCATCAAAGTACGTACGTACATACAGAGATCTACTCATTCATGGCTGAGATAGAGCCACCTCACGGGTGGGATGATATGGGATTATCATCACAAGCAACATGAAAGCTTTATCGACATGAATACCAGGCCTTTGGCTTGGTCAGATACCCTGAGCAAGGCGCTTTATCCACCACCACCACTGCCCTTTATTATTGGCCATCATGAGAGGAATCAGGGCCTGCAAAGATGCTGGTAATATAAGGTATATAAAAATAGCAGTGGAACTAGCTGTTTTTAATTAATTTAATTGATTTAATTGTTAATGTGCCTTCTGTATTACATCTTGAAGTTGTTTGTTTTGTTTCTATTAACACTGCTGGATGGAGATGGAGATGTCACACCTAGAAATTTGGTCTGCGACACACAAACATTTCCTCTTATCTGGGTCAAAATCAGTTCATAAGCAGACAGATGGCTATCCTTATATTACATAATTGAAACTATGTTAGTTATTCTGCATCCGGCATATTATGGAAATAAAAATGATGGACTGTAAAGCATATGTTAAGTTGTTACTAAATTCAAGCTTTTAATACCTATGTTAAAAACATGGTGTCTCTGTTTGCTAGCCGGTCAGTTTTGTTAAACTTGTTTGTGAAACACGCTGTAGCTTTTAGGCGTTATGTACCTCACATATTTGAGGTCTCCAGGAGGCATTAAGCAATTTACTCTATAACAGTGCAGTCCCGCCTGTGGTTTGGTGCAGGAGCGGCGAGTCCGGCCGTGGCAGTACAAGAGATGTTGGAGAGGGGCTTGCTCGGAGTGAAAGGCAGCCTGTGGGTTACAAGGTGCTGCTCAAAGTCGCGGTGCCTGCTGATCGCGCCCCAGCCCCTGGACCCGTCCTTGCCCATCGCCAGCTCTTCTGTCGTGCAATGTCTGCGTTTACGTTTGCATTTATTTATTCCCTTCGTTCAAGTAATTACAGGAACAATTTTCCAACGCTATCATGCTTATTCCTGGCCAACACCTCTGGCTGACGCTGAGCTGCAGCTTTGCTCTGTGTAGGATGTGCTGCGCAAGGAAGCGGGAGGAGCACCCGGGTGTCCTCGTGCCTGTGTGGGGCCGGCGGGTGGGCTTTGCTCCCCAGCGGGGCAGGCGGCTGGCCTGGCTGCTCCGGTGTCCGCGCGGCGCCTGGACACCAGGCCAAGGGCCTCGGGCCCGCTCATCACGCTCCCCATCGTCACGTCTGAAAGGGAGAGGGTTCTGGAGCTCCTCTGCCTTGTAACACAGAAAAGAGCATGTTTTTAAGAGGTGTTTTTCTCTGCTGCTGGTTCAAAGCAAGCCCAGCATAGAGCGACCTAAGTTGTTACTGCTTCATCCATCCACCTAAAATTATTTGGAGGTTTTAGTCCAGCTCCCAGTGGATAGGTGCCAGTGTTAGCAAAGAAACAAGAAAACAGCGCTGGTGTAGGAAACCAGAGAGCACGTGGGCTGTCAAGCAGACTCCCCCCTTTGCTGTTGTGCTTAACTTTGGTTAGACAGAGATGCCGTCTGTCTGGTGCTCGATCAGCAGAGAGGCTGAAATACTGCCTGAAAGCTCTCAGCCTGCTACCGTTCATAAGCATTCAACTCTCTTAAAAAAAAAATAAGAAATGAAAGTTACAAATAGTGAAATATCACTAATATCCCTAAATTTGCAGTGGAGATGAATAGAGTGAAAAATCAAGGAATGAGAATCAGTAAAAGAAAAAATTAAGAGGGAGAAAGGAAATCAAGGAATTGATGGATAAATCATAGTTCAATGGAAGTTTAAAAGAACAGCAATAAATTAGGGGATAAATCTTGCATAGTCATATAACATTTTACACATACACAGACACACACACAGAGTCAAATTAAAAGAGCATTAGAGGCTCTACGGACATTCAAAGCCAGCAGGAAGCGGTAGGAAGGGACAGAGTGAAGGCAGATCATACCACACGGCAGCAGTCCCTTCTGCAAGTGCCTTGTCCAGCAGCCTCCAAATACTCTTGGAGATGATCAAGAACTTTCCAAGAAATACACTTTTCAGGAGGGAAGAGAAAGAGAAATTCTCACACCAAAGCAATGGGAAGTCCTGCAGAAGTCCTGCAGAAGTCCTGCAGAAGTCTTCCTAAAAAACAAAAGGGAAAGAGACTGTGCTGTAGCCAAAAAGGAGGTTACCAGGGCGCATGGAGCCGCCCCAGGTTCCAGTGCTTTCCCTGAGTGACACCTGCCCTTTGGCCTCTGCTTTCTGGGTCAGTGCCTTGTTCCCATATTCCCTGATGTTCTGGGCTTGTTGCTCTCCTTTTCCCCCTCTCTCCCTCTTTCTCCTCCTTTTTCCCTGAGTAACTTTTAGAGTTTCATCTAGACGTGCAGTGGTCAAAAAATGTAATTTGACAGGGCAGTGGGACATGCATGCAGTTGATGCAAAAAGTTGCTTAATCTTTTCTCAAGAGCACCCCCTTATTGTTCAGAGTTGTGCATGGGCAAAAGCTTTCTTCACAAGCAGGTTTGCACCACACGTAATTTTACCCGTGTGTAGCTCTACAGGCTTTATATACATTAAACTCAAATTTGAAATTTTTTCCTCCTCTTCCTCTCTCTACCCTGGGACAGTTTAGTGTCTGGTATTGACTTGAAATTTAAGCAAGGAGATGGTACCGTTCTCTTGAATAAATCTGTAGTCAAAACAGGATGAGTTTGAAGTAAAAAGTACCCACCAATTTTTGGCACCCAATTAGAGATGCTGATTACTTGATTTTTCTGCCTGTTTGACATCCTGTGTCACTTTGTATGGTCCCATCAACTGTGTCTGAGGTGCTGGATGCTCTCGCTTCAACATGTCAGGCTCCAAAGTGTCGTGGTGGGCGCATATACTATGAAAATCTTAATTCATCCTTGCCGCTCGAGATAAATTTCTCCACGTTATGAAAGCTTTGAGGTGAAGGGGGAGTGGGATCAAAGCCGGTAGGCGAAGTTCAGCTATGACGTTGCCATGAGGCCCTGGCTCCTTGTCTGGTCCTGCTCTACCTCGTACGTGAACCCTACCCCTTTCCGTGACAAATGAGGCAGGGACCTAATGAATAACAGCTACAAAGTTCGGATTTGTCCCCAGAGGAATTCTACTTTGAGGGCTTCATTCCTCTTTCAGGAAATTTATGGAATAGACTCTGTGTGGTCATGTATCATAATGTAAGGAGAGGGAAGCAAGGAGTTCTGAAAATCTAGGGTTATTCATTTCCTTAATATCTGAGTGCGTGACATTGCAGCCAGGGTGGTATGTGTAGCACATTTCATTAGTTTTGTGGTTACATTAACAAAAAATAATTTGGGGGATGAATTCAGAAATATTCTTCTTTTTTTTTTTCGTATTTTAGGCCTTAGAAATTAGATTTATTTCAAATAAAAGCATTAGTGCTGAGCTTAGAATGGAACTGCGTCACTTACCCATTCTGCAATGGCACATTTAGACTCTCAGAGCGATTACTCTCTCTCAAACGAAGGGCAGCGCCGCTGTCCGGGACCTCCTGCAGCTCCCTCTCCTCAGTGCTGCCTGGCGATGGGAGGCCGCTCCATTATCCTTGTCCTTCGCTTCCTTCCTCTCAAAGGTTTCTTGCGGCTTTCCCTGCACAACCTCCATGTCTCTCCACCTAGTCAGTCCCGAGTTACTGCCTCCGGTTTTTCTCCCTGGGCTGCTTGGCTGCTTCCACCATGGGCTGGATTTTCCTCCCGGTTGGATCCAGGCAGGGACATCTCTTGGTACAACCTCCAAATCAGCCAGAGCTTAGAGGGAATGGGATTCCCACCTCTCAGATCTGGTGCCAAAGCTCGGCTCACTGGGAAAATCTGGAGGTGGGGATTAGAGGGGGGAATCTAGTTTTACCACTGTGTCCGTAAGCTCGTATTCCCAAGGAGGACCACTCTTTAGTGATTCTTTTTTCCTGTCAGGATAAAGGAAATCTTTCCTGCGAGTGTGTTCGTTAAACATTTGCTAATATTTACAAGTTAACCATATTTTGATAAATTTTCAGAGAGGGAAAGGCACTTTTTAAATGGAAAAAAAAGGTCACATTTGGAGTCTGTGCATCAAAGCCTGAGGGCAGTAGAGCATTTCAAAGGAAAAAGTTTCCCTTTCTTTTTTTTCAGTATGAGCAAAACAGTTTATTTTTCCATAACCTTGTTCTTGGAAGAGTGGACGAATTGTTTTGGCAGGTGTTTTCAAAATAATCTTCCTGGTGCAGACAGCCAGCAGATCTGTTTTCAGCCTAAGCGATCATGGAGTTTCTTTTCTAAATCTACATGCAACCAAAAATACGGTGTGTGCTGAGAAATGTTAGCCCGCCAAAATTCAAGGAACGGCAGCGCATCCACCTTGGAATTTTTCTGGAGATTGTGTCGTCCTTTGAGGATTTCTGATTTTTTTTCAAACGCCGCTTGCCTCGCGGGAAGATGGGAGACTCGGTGGCTCTTATTATGTTGTTTTACAAGCAGAGAAACTAGGACATGGGAAGGGAAGGAGGCCAGAATCCATAAATCCTGCTTTGAGCCCTAGCTCATTTCCACACCCATCGCTGCCTCCTCGAGGAGCGTTTCTCGTGCCGTGTCCCTCGCGTCCGGCGTGTTCCTGCTCTCCTGTAGCCTCCACAGACCTATACGCTGGACATAATGTCCCTTTTGTGTTTTCAGGCTCTCTAGGGTTGGCACAGAAAGTCTGGGGGCAGCGTGAGGGTGGGAGAGAGCGGTATGGGTGAATAAAAGCCGCTTTCACGGCAGGCCGGCCGGCCTCCCACCCCGAGCGCCGGGGCAGCGCGGAAGCAGCAATTCACATCCCGGGCTGAGCTGAGAGGGGCCTGATACAACCACGGGGCGAGGAAAGAGCGGCCTGAAACGGGGACATCGGCCAGCACGGAGCGCTTGGCCTCTTGGCACCAGGGCCGCCACCTCCGCGGTGCCTCTGAGGACCCTGGCCCGGGTGAATTGCCTGCGATGGAGAGGCCGGATGCCGGGTTGGACAAGACACAGCGCCTAGTTGCTCAGGGAAATGAGAAACACAGTCAAGTGCCAGCAAGAAGCCATGACGAAGGGCCGTCTCCTGAGATCCTGTCCTAAAAAACACCCCAACAGCAGCAAATTCCTTAACTTAAACCACTGCCCCCTTCAGCAAAAAAAAAAAAAGGGAGTTGCCAAATCCCGGTGATGACTTTTTTTCTTATCAAAACACCCTGGGGACCATCTTACTCGCCCGGAGTGAACCAGGGCAGGAGCAGCTGGGACGGGGCAGCCCTCGAGCTCCCTGGGGATCAGGTGTGCGCCGCATTTCTGTGGCGGGGCAATGTGGGATCTCAGGTAACCGGGCATCCCCAAAGCCTTCAGTCCGTTCATTAGGGTGAGGTTGAAGGTTTGGTTTGGAAACTCTAGGGAAACCAGGAGGACTCCCTGGGGATGCCAGGGACTTTGTTTCCTGGGTATCTTTTAAGGTGGCCGCAGTGTGAGCAGGGAGTGAAACGCAGAGGTCCGTGTGCCTGCGTCAGTCCCGCTTTGCCCTTGGAGCCCCCTTCTCACGGCGCTGGGAGGCATTCGGAGCGAGGCACTTCCAGAGCAGCCCTCTCCAGTGGGAAGCCCAAGGGGAGCCTCTCCCGCCGGGATGGAGGGCGAG
>VZSV01000012.1:1761617-1776225 GCA_013398735.1 Nothocercus julius
GCGCCCCTGCGCCCGCTGCGCGCCCCTGCGCCCGCGCCTGGGGAGGGTTACCCAGCCCCTGGGCGGCGCACGGAGAAACACAGCGGGGACGGCGCCGGAGCGAGGCGCTGGGTCCCGGCGGTGAAAGCTTTCCCAGTGCGGCGCTCTCCAGCGCGGGTATTCGTTTATTTGTGGGGCCGGTGCAAAACCGGAGGGCACTTGGCCTAATCCTTCTCCTCTCACTCTCCTTCCCCCTGTTTGAGAACCCTGGGGTAAAACGTTGTCGCAAGTTTAGCAAGCTGACACCTCTCTTTCCAAGCGGCCGGATAATCCCCCCGGAGCAGCTTCCCGCACGGCCGCAGTGTGGCCAAGGGGAGATCCCGCTGCGCGATCCCTGCTGACCCTAGTAACTAAGCTGGCTTGGAAAAGGAAACCCTCCTCATTCCGCACAGTGTAGTGTGACCGTACCCTGTCTTAGCAAACCGAGCCTTACTGCTATGGGATTGCGAAGTGTTCTTTTACCTTACGCTCAGATCTCACAAATAATTTTGCCAGCATTATCGCAGGACTCCCACCACCACTTCTGTAAGGAAGTAGGAAAAAACCTTATTCAGTTGGTGAAAGCTGATGTAAAACGAACTTTTCTTATGATGCTCTAGGTCACAGCACGTTGCTGGTACAGGTAGATTTAAGGTCTGAATTCTAGTAGTACTTCTGTAGCAGCCACAGTTATGCCCTTTATAACCAACAATATAATACATGGATGTAACACTTGAGAATGTTGAAAGAGCTACTTAAATAAAATCCTCCTGTTTTTTTGGTCAGCAAAATGCCCACAAATATTTATATCAGCATATTATAAATTTACCAATTTTGTATGGGTCCTATATAAGCTTATCTTGAAGAAGTATTGTGTTTGTTTATTAAGTAAGGTTTAAAAAAAAAAAAAATTGCTGTGAGCTAGGTTTCCTAAGTCTGTCCGTATTTCCTAAAATTAACCAAAAATAAAGTTGAAATATGAGGAGAGAGGATTGAATTACACAAATGTGCCAGTGTGGTGTGTGTTTTTTTGTTTGTTTGTTTTTTAATGCACATGTAAATATTAATAGGGATCACAATACCCTTCTGAAGCATGTTCAATCCCCACTCCAATTCTTTAATGAAATAGACCTTATTTGAGGTGTCAGGGCCTGTTCTTGTGGCTTCCCCCATCCCTGTTATAGAGGGAGCCTAATTCCGGTGGGAACTCTGGGAATGTCACAGCTGGAAAATCCAGCCTGAGGTATTTCAAGCTGGAAACTCAGAATAGGAAAATGTCCTTGAAAACTTTGACCTTCATTATTTAGGACCTTGGTCTGCAATTGAATGAGGCACTATCAAAGCTGCAGGCGTCGTATCAGATGCTTTGACAATTGTTCGGTTTTCTAGCTAAATGTCTCTTTACACACAAGTCATTTTACTAGTTATGGCATAAATCTAGAGACTGGTGACATTACTTACTGGTCTGTTTATATCTGAATGCTCACAATGTGTCGTTGCGATATCTAGGTAAAATGTTCAGAGCTGCTTACAAGGCATCTCCCTTCAGTGATGCCATAGTCGGTAACAGGAAACATTACCGAGAGCAACAGTTTCTGAAAATGAATTATCACCATGTGAGTTAACAAAGACACAACTGTAATTTCATTCAAAAATGAAATAAAACTAAACATCCAAGAAATAGAACCTGAAGTTAATAGGAAAATGGGACGGGGTAGTATGCTGTGTTTGAGTGATCAGGTTGCTTGTGCCTTCTGGTTATGAAGACCACTAAGGGGCCAAGGGATGTTGCTGCTAATTTCTGATTTAAAAAAAAAAAAAAAAAAAAAAAAAAAGGGGGGGGGGCAAACAAAAAACCTCTGGAAATGGTTCAGTTGCATCTAATCACAAATTGGTTGCTCCTTCCTTTTTGTCTGATGGTTTTGCTGACATGCCTAAGTTCTCTTTCATTAGATAAGATTTTTTTTTTTAAGGGGGGCCAAGAGGAAAACCCACTTCTGCTGCTTCTTTTAGTACCTTTGACATCAAATGCAAGTTATCAACTATTACACTGGGATTTCAAAAACCCTGTGTAAATAAATAGCAGATACTGTGAAGGGGTGGGTGTTTTCCTGTGCTGCAGAGCAGGAGACACAGCCCCTGAGTTTACCTGAGGTGTCAGACTCCAGAGACACCTTTTTAGCTGAGGACTTCTGTTGCATTTATTTTTCAGTAGAGACAAAAATGAGGATAACAATCCATTCCTTCCGTTTTTACCTCGGTTGTGCTCGTTAATACTTTGTTAGAGCAGTTTAGAACAGCCTCAGTGGAAAGAAAGCCTGTCATAAAACAAGGGTAGGGGTGAAACTGAAAAATGAACACTCCAGGTCTATTTTACAATATGTCCTGCTAGATATAGGTGTGAATACACACTCTGATTTATTTATACAGTTCTTAAACAGAAAACTGGCACGCTTACGGCAGAGGTAAGCAGTGTGTCATAACGCATTTAGCAAATGACGGCATGCTAACTTCAGAGCAGCGTGTAGCAGTGGTCGCCCCGACGCATCCCTGCAGCAAATTAGATCTTGCGTGAGAGGAAAGGAGAGCATATAATTGTATGAGTTATTTTGAGAATGGAGAGCTAACAGCTTTAATATTGTATTTCTTTTCTTTTATTAGTTTACCTTAGTCTTAACAATATTAATTTTCTTTCTTTTGAGTGTCTTCCTTTAATTCTATTGGAATATACTAAATAAAACTGAAAGAGTCTTCAGAATAATGCAAATTTCAAGCTTTTGGGTGTTACAAGGGCCCATGTGCTTGCTACACATGTAAAATTAGCACTAACTACAGTAAATTGTGGTATCTATTGGCTAAGATTCAAAAGCTGAATAAATACAAACTTTTCTTTTTTCCCCCCTGTTCCTGCTGTGTCACATGTGAGGAGACCTGGAGCTCCTTTCACCGTGTGTGTATAAATTTGGCTGTACGTTGAATGTAGTAAATATATTTGCAGCAAATACTAGTGGTGATGACAAATGCTCTTATCTCAATGTCTCGTCTGCTTCAGTATTTGCTGTTTTACCTCTAATGAGTAGTAATAGTGAACTTTGAAGTTAATTCCCCATGTTAGTGTTGTGTCTGTAACATACTCCTTTTCACAATTCAAATAGGAATTTTTCTGCGACTCGTGGCCGCTGCTGTGCCATACACAATCCCCTGCCCTTAAAATCCTTGCGCGAGCAGGAATTCTGCCCTGCTCCCTTCCGGAATGCGCCTCGGGAATGGGTGAATGGCCCTGGCCCTGAGCGCAGGGCAGGGTGATAAATCAATATAAGTTGGTCCTAAAGAACCGATTAGTATGAAGGCTCCGTTCTGTGGCCGCTGCAGTTAACACTGCAGCTCTCGTGACTAGGAAGAGCTTCCCCTCGTGGTCTGGATCCTGGAAATGCTCGGAGTTCCCAGCAGATCTTTTGTCTTCCTGCCACACAGAAATACACAAAAATTATGTAATCTTTGTTCAAAGCTCTGGTCCCAGCCCTTATGTTTTCATAGACTTGTATTTAATACTGTTATATTCCTTGTTGTCTACTAGTAGGCTGGCTCTTTTTACTTCCCTCCTTTTTTCCTTCATGGGAATAGTTATCATACTCATGAGTGTTAAATTTGGTATTAGCATGTAACTATTTCAAGCTTCTACAAAGGTAGGATATCACTGATTTTTTACTTTTATTGAATACAAATGGTTACACTGGGGCCAGGTTTGGGAAGCTGCCAGTAAAATGTCACTACCTTTAGCACCCATTAACAGTGGCTGCTGAAATGGCTGAGGAACTCAAATGTTTTCCTAATGGGTAAAAAATATTTAAGTATTTGAAAACAGAACGGAACTAGATAATTCCTTGAATATTCATATACTTATCAGTAACATTTTTCTGAACAAATTTTAATTGTTCAAATTTCACAACTGTTTAATTGTGTTAAAAAAAAAAAAAACAAAACTCTTTAAGATTATTTACCTTAACAAGAAAAGAATGTGATCTAAAATGTGCTTGCAAATTAAAATAAAAAAATGTATATCTGATTTGAAATGAGGAATGAAAATGGTGCTGATTATTGGACTGTAAATTAGCAAATCTTGTTTCTTATCTGGATCAGTGATATTTTTGTTTTTGTTGTCTTTTCTGGAATTGTTTTTTGCCCCGTGTCAGACAGGCTTGTCCACTTGAAAATACTGAAAGTTACATGTATTTTAGTAGGATATAGCGAAGTGACTTACCGGTGTATTCAGAACTGGTCTTCGTATTTGAACTCTCTGCATCAGCTGAAATTGTCCAGTGTTTTAACGTGTCTTTCTGGCAAAAATAGAGTAATCCAGTGACAGCTTCCACTGTCACACGGAAAATTATTTTGTTGCTATATGTGTATGTGGTGGTGGCGTATTCAGGGGCAAAATGGAACAAAGTTGCGTTTGCTTCTAGTTGCCTAATGTGCTCAGTAGATGAGTCTATATTTTGTTTAATCTGTAACAACCTTAATCCAAAGGAATAACTGACATGCACCACAGCAAGGGCGAAATGACTCAGAGGCAAAACTCCTTTTAGGGGAAGTGCTGCATAGAAGAGGAACTTAAGGAGTCTTAATTTGTCTTCCTTGGTGGAAGGAAGGTGTTACTGCAGCTGTTGCACCTTCCTCAAGCACAACTTTCTTTAAGCAAGGAAGGATTAGACCCATATAAGAGGTAATGACTGGTTAGTTGCTGACTCAAACATTTCTCAAGCTAGACCCCCCCAGTTTCTAATGAGTAAATCTTCGTCGGTATATCAAAAATTGGAGGAAGGTGTGCAATCAATTAAACCTTCAAATGTTGTTTTTTAGGGCAGTTTTATTTGATCTGTAGCTTTGATGTCACATTCCCTGCTATTGCTGAGATTCCCGTTCTACTGTGTGGGGCTTCTGCTATTGTGCCTGACTTTGATGAACTGTTTATTTTGATACCATAGCTTAAAATATTTGGATAAGACAGGCATGGCCAACCTGTGGGTGACCATAGCACTCAACATTTCAACAGCAAATTTCGTTCACTGATGTGAGAGGTATCAAAGCTGTAATCTTTGTTTTCATAACAGGGGGCTGAGGCCCAGAAAGCAGTGGCTCAAAAGCCCGCGCTCGCAGCGGTGGGCGGGTTGGATGGAAGGCAGGTCACGTAACCCGGTCTGTGCAGCGAGGCACCGCACGGCACGCGCTGCTCCCGATGCCACCGCAGGCTGCGCGCCCGGCCCAGCTGCCTGCCCAGGGCTCTGGCGCCGCTCCAGGCAGCGCCGATATTTCAGTCGGGGCACATCTGTAAAGCTTCTGCCTTAGTCACCTGCAGGAGGATGAGGAGAAACTATTTCTTCAGTGCTAACTCCTGTATTTACACGCGCAACAGCAGCGTTGCTGGAAAAGAGCTGGAATTTCTCTTGTGTGAAAACTTGCTGTGCTGAGGCCTCGGGGTCGAAATTTGGCATCCACGGCTGCAGCAGTGTGAGGGCAGGAGACAAATGAGGGTTTGTTTGAGGGGGGTTGAATGATGAAGGGCCTTTTTTCTTGGCCTTGTAGCTAAAGAATTATCCCAAGAAGCAACACATACTGCTGGAAAGGAAGAAACTATCCTTGTTTGTTTTTGTTGTAACTGTGGATAGCGTACCGAAATGGTAACTTAATAATGTGGCTTCCGATCTGCACAGGTAGGAATGCAGAGCAACAGCCCTTCAGCAACTAGAAGTTAGTACTGTGGTAAACACTGATCTCTTAAGAGGTTTTTTTTTTTTTTTAAAATACAAGAGGCATAAAAAAAAAACAGTTTCAGGCAAAGTTTTGTATCCTACTGTGCATCTGGCAGTAATTGTTGAGGATTAGGAATACAGTTTTACATTGTCAGTTATTAAAAATTGATGGTTTGTTGTGGAAAAAAGACTTTCTATGTAATCTTGTATAAATTATGTATAATATATACATATCCAGGTTCCAAAGGCCCAGAGCTTGAGCTGACGCTGACTGTGCAGGTTATATACCAGGTCCCGCTGTTAGGTAGGTATCTCTCTATCACCCTGAAATAGCAGGCTAAAACTAAATTGCTCCCCTTTCCCTGGGCTTTCTGTCCCCTTGAGCAGTCTGCCACTTTGAGAATATTCCTTTTCCCAACAGCCAGCATGGTAAATTTAGGGGACCAATATAGCACTCACAGAAATTCTTGGGATAGCTTCAATCAGGCTTTGAGCCAGTGGCTTTTTTCTCAGCAGAAATCTATTAGAGAACATCATGGGGAAGTCTCCTAAGCAGTAAAATTGCCCTAGTGTAATGAATTGTGCCTAGAATACCATAGTACAGTGGAAAAAATCTGTTAGAAAACCTACCTATTGAAATAAGTGAATAGAGAAAATACTGGACACAAACTTGCAGTAGCTTGTATATTGTTCAGATACAAAACAATGGTTTGATATCAGAATCAAAAATACAAAGCTCAGCTGAGATTTTGTTAATTCTCCAGTGACTAAAATGAAAATGGGCTTCAGTCTGAGGCAAACTTGATTTTTTTTTTTTTTTTTTTTTTTTTTTTTTTATCCCCCTGTGCTTTATACTGTGCTGATGGACACAAACACTTCAACTCTAGACTGCGCATTTGCAGTCGGTCTCATCAGCAGAGCAGACCAGAAGGCAAATGGCAGTACAGAGGTGCAGGCTGCAAGGAATGAGCCCTCCAAACGTTACCCCCTGCCTTTTCTCGTGGAGGCCAGGCCCAAGGGGATGGTGCCGCTGCACAGCGGGGCATCCTTGGATGGCTCCCTGCCCGCCCGTCCTCTCCTGTTGCCTTTTGCGCAGTGCGGACCGGTGACCGGTCTGTCCTCCATCCCTGTCCTCCTCTTGCAAGAAGCCACGACCTGGGCAGGAGTGACGTGCAGAAGGCCTGGTGCCTTTCACAGCCTCCCCAAGGCACGATGGTCTAGTCCAAAATAGGAAAGACTCCGCAGTGGGTGTTTGCTTTGGTAGAATTGCCTGAAACTCTAACAACAGGGCAGACTAAATAACTGGCATTATTGTGAAGCATCTATTATTTTCTATTTAATTATCTACACATAGATATCTACAGCTTGGGGAGTTGTTATTTTGTTTCCTTTCTGAATCTTCTTATTCAACACTATTTTTTTTAATTCAACACTTTTTATTTTTTTTAAAAAAAGCTCAACTTATTTCAAAACAGTCTACTAAATTGCTAAGGTATTTTCTAAATAGATTTAGCTCAACTAAAACACATTTTCTTTTATATAACGACACTTCTAAAGCATTATAACTTTTATATTTATACACTGTTAATGAACTGTGATTTGGGAACACAATGGAAATAGAATTTCTGTCTTCTGTAGAAATTTAGGAGAAAAGTATATCTGACTTTCCCTGTTGCAATTACTCTTGTACTTTCTTCCCTGTATGTCCCATTACTTGCTGTGCTCTCTCTGCCATCTTGTTTGTAAGGGTTTGCTGCAGGAACTTTCCCATTTAGTGTTTTTCTTTAACATTTTATTTTTACAGAACATGAAATAAGCTTTTTACTGTGAACAAGTGGTACTGTACCATTACTATGACATAAGCACGTCTCTGCTAGGATAAATCTGGAACACTTACCTTAATTTGCATAGGAGTTGCCTTGCACTGACACCGGAGAAAGTCGGAGTTGAGGCCTGATCATACAAATCTCTTGCCTACCTTTGGTGTTGTAATAGAAGGTTTTGGGTGCTCAGCTTTTCGCATAAATAAATCCAAAGTTTCTGCTTATATAAGCAGGATATGAGGGTATGCAGCTATTGGCAGCAGACAGCCCTGCTAATTTCTGTGCTCCCCCAGAACTAATTTGAAGAGCCTCAAAATTGTCTTTAAAATTCAGTTCTTTGCCTTCACACCTACAAATCCAGCTGTGGAGAAACCTCTTCCTCCTCTCCCTGGAGCTTTCACCAGGAAATCAGCTCCTGAGGAGGAGAG
This sequence comes from Nothocercus julius, assembly GCA_013398735.1. Lineage (NCBI taxonomy): Eukaryota > Metazoa > Chordata > Aves > Tinamiformes > Tinamidae > Nothocercus > Nothocercus julius. The sequence continues at coordinate 1,769,637 of VZSV01000012.1, forward strand.
CAAGGCTGCAGCCATAATGGGATATTGAGGAAAAGCAGGCAAGAAAACAAGCAGTAATCCGTGTGGCTCCAATGTTGAAACGCATAATGTGACTGTGGGATTTAACTGCTCATGGTTTCACTTTGGTTCTACTTTATCTTGACTACCACCTACATGTTTATTACTTTTCGTGTGATTGTCTTGCTATTGCTGCATATGATTATTAAAACTCCACAAAAAAAAAAAAAAAAAAAAAAAAAAAAAAAAAAAAAAGAAAAAAGAAACCCAAAGGTCAGCTTGCCAGCTGGGATAACTTGGCATGGCTCCACTCCTTTCCCTAGAGCCGTGCCGACTTTCACCAGCTGCCTGTCTGTCTCCAGCTTGTCACCCTGATAGCCGGTTACTGAATAAGCCTTCACCATGACACAATGTTCACACACAGTAATGGACTTCAGTGTTCTGGTGGGGTCAATCACTTAAGCATAAGCACACATACCAGCCTGGGAATAAGATCCTTTTTATTCTTCTCATCATTTTATATAATAAACAACCAAATTAAAGCTGGTGCCTCTCCTTCTCATTGGCCACTTGGTTGCCTGCTATGGACCCGCAGCTGTGGAAGGAAGGACGGGTTCACCAGCAGCGTGTTTCCTTTAAGGTCCTCGAAGGGAGCTCCTGTCACGGGCACCACACGAGGTAAATGACAGGGCCGTGTTTCCAGCCTGCATTCCCGGGCCCTGAATGGAGCGCATGGAGCCTCGGTCTAACAGGCTTTGTAGCCTTGGCTTGTATTAGGAAATCTCACCACGTGGCCAAGTTTTAGTAGGCCTCCTACATGCCTCCCTGTGCCATTTGCTACCTCTGTGTCGCATCTTTGAAAATACAGAGCTTTGTGTGTCTGGAGAGACTCACACATTTTTGTATACAGACTCTGACCTTCTAAAGATACATACCATAAGTGTGCTTTGGGCAGGGTGCAGGTAGAGCTGATATCCTTCAGTCCAACATTAAGACTCAACATTTGGATCTATTCATCTTTGGATCCATTCCTCTTTTGACTTAACCCGCTGCGAGCCTCCTGCACAAGAAGTCTGTGAGGTCAGAGAAGATTTAATTCACATGGATGGTGCTGGGTTGCTGTAGAGAAGTGCCACAGTGGCTTTCATTCAGACTGCAATAGTACCACTGCCCTTATCTTCACAGAGTAACACAGGAACTGGAGAATTCATCTTAAGAGAGGAATTCCTCTCCTTCTAGCCTGTCACCCTGTCTAAGCGTAGGGCTCTTCTGCTCTTCCTTTTGAAGCGCTACCATCAGCGCTTGAGGTTATTCAGGCCAGAGGAAGGGAGCAGCAGGGAGCATGAGCACAGCCTGTTGTGAGAGCCCTGAGTTATGTGGGGTAATCCTGGATCTCTGCCTTCCAGGACTCCCTTGGCACTTTATATGAAGAATAAAACACATTAATGGGCTTTTGAGAATTCCTGAGTATGACCTGAATCAGAGCCTATCTGCCATTTAAACATAACACCTTCTTGGCAGCTGTGCCTCTTCTGTAACTTTTGGCTTTGAAATCTGTTTTGGAGAGGCAGGAGGCATTTTGGAAATCTCGTAGCCAGCACCTGTCAGAGTAGATAGGAATCAGGCCCATCAAATCCCGTGGTGTTTGTGTACTTTCTGCAGAAAACTCTTGGTGCTTCCAGCATTACTGCTTAAGTGCAGACTGTTAACAGTGAAAAATGACTGGTGGTTTTAACATTCGTGTGAAGTGTGAGAGGCGGATGGGGTTTAAATTCTATTTGTATTTTAAATAACCGTTTTAGTAGTTACACAAACACTTTGTGCTCTTATGTTTTCATGAAATGCAACATTTGTGACTAACGTTAAAATAACAAGAACGGGAATGAGATATGGATGAGCAGGTTCTAGAATTGGTTCGGGCTTGTGCAGCCTTGCACCCCAGCCTGTCTATCAAGGGGATCAGGAAGGGTGGCATTTAGCACCGTAGCCCTTGTCTGCCATGTATATGCCATGTTGTTACTTGCTAATTGCAGTCTGACAGCTTCCATCATCTTCCCAGAAAACCAAATTCTGATTCTTTTACTCTTTCATAGAGTTAGATCAAATTTGTCTAATGCTTGACTTTATTATGAGAACTCAGACTGCGAAAGTGAGAGCTTTCTTATTTTGAGATGATTGGGATCTAAAGCTAGGTGAGGACCCCCCTTCTAATTCTGATCTCTGATAAATTTATTTTTTTAGCATTGCATTATTGCTAGCATACAAGCCAGCTGTTCAAACAAACACAAACTCATCATCTTTTTGATTTATAGGTATGCTACACTGTACAGACATGAGTAACCCATGTAGAATATCATTACCACAGAGCAAAACCAATATAAATTCACATGACTCAGGGATTTGTTTCAATGCTCATCTCTGAACTCTCATTAGAGATGAGTACGCTTAAAGATCAAAAGGAAAGTACACTCACTATTATTGTTTAATGCATAATTCACACTGTCAGAATAAAAACCAAAACAGTCCCAGGCTGTATTAAGCATTGGTGCTAGTAACCAACTCCCATAGAGGATCCTTCCATTTTATTCCACCAACTCTGCCCTGAGATTTCCTCTCACAGGTGTTGTTCCACCATCTCAGAGATGTCCAGATTTTAATGACATCTTCTCCAGTGAGGTCTTCCTCCCCGGATCAGTTATTTCCCTGTAACAACAAGGAGCGGTAGAGCCAGGATACCCTGTCGCTGCAGGTGGCTCCAGTTCTCAGAGAACTTTCAATGGAAGCAAAGTTTAAAATAATCTAATTGTTTATACAAGTGTGACTCAAGATCAGTCCAAAACTCCCACTGCTTATAATCTCAGATTAAGTTGAGTCTTAATATCAAGACTAGGCCCATAGTCAGTCACCCAAAAAGAGAGAATTCAAGAAGAATTTGATTTTTTATCTTTATTCATTTTTATTGAATTAATACCATAATGCTTCTTTCTCAAACAAGCAGGTAGAGCACAAGGTAAAACCCACCTCCTCCTACCCTCACCCCAAGCCCAGCCCAGCCAAGTCAAGCTCATTGGCACAACCCGAGCTTAAGAACGGGAATCCCATCCGTGGTGCCGCTGCCCGTTACGTGGAGTGGCAGGGCTGCTTAGTTTGCATAAAGGAAGATCCGATCTGGGTACTCTCTGCCTTCCTGCATTACAGTCTTTCACACAAAGTAAGGATTTTATTTCCATACATCTTCATCGCTTTTACTGTCTTTTCCCGTGCCAATGTTTAAGGGGTCAGCAATTAGAACTACAAAGCCCTCATATTTATGCATCTCTTCAAAAACAGGCTTTTTTTTTTTTTTTTTTTACTAGCTGAGCTTACATCACTTGTTTCTCCCCTATTTTTTTATTTCTTCCCTTCGCCTCCTCCCCCCAAAAGTTGGTTTTAAATTTTAGGAGTCTGAACTGATGGGATGGAGCAACCTCTCTTCCCAGGGAGGTCTCTGGCACAGAGCGAGGCAGAATGACATTTAAAGAACTCACTGCTTGGCATGAAATTGCAAGGAATTTTTTATGTTCTCATTACCACTTCTGTAATTTTCCTATAGGCCAGTAGCGGTACGATACTATTTGCTGCTGATCTCTTCGGCATCAGTGTTAGAGTGGTGCAGTTATGTTCCTCCTGACGCGCATCTCTGTGAGTACACGGAGAACTCGATCCCTATTCTTGAGGTGTCTTCCAAAAGCCCTAACGTTCTGCAAACCATCCTGTACAAGTCTCTGGTAGGTTCCTTGTGATGGAATTAACACTTTTGACTTAAAACAAGTGCTTCACGTAGACAATATTGCTTTTAACAGAGAGCTGTCTAGAGAACAAGTGGATCCTGGGTGTTTAAGCTATAGCAGACCTTCTTGGTTTGTTTTCCTTTTCTTTGTAAGAACTCACTTGAAATATTTACAATTGAGAACCTGATATTTCTCCAGTAAGAAATCTCCTGTTCACTTCTAAAGGCATAAGAATCTAGTTAGAATATAAGTTGCTTAAAGTGTTTATTTTTGGTGGAGTACACACAGAATTGCTACCCTGGACCTGATCCTAAATGCATAACTGTTGTGAATGTTTTGTTAAGAAAGAAAAACCTATAACAAATTAAAAATGTTTCAGGAATAGAAAGTAAGTAGGTCAAATTTGGTCTGAATTAGCCTTGCATTACGCATAAAGATTAAATTCCGTGTTGTTTTCATATGCAGGACTATGGGCTTGTCTACATTTAGAATTATTCCAAAATACTTATTAGTTATCCTGCAATAATTACTCTTGACTAAAACCATGTGTAGCCAAATCTTATGCCAGCATAAGAATTCCCTTTCTTGAATTATCTTAATCCACTTTGAAGGTGGATTAGGCGAAACCAGGAAAGAGCTCTGTCACTGCAGAATCAACGAGTTACCTGAGCACAGCTCTGCTTTACATTCATATCCTACCTTATTCCAGCATAATTTTCCTGGGTTGTGACACTCTTAAGATATATCTACATAGCAAATGAAAGTGTGATTAGAGGCATACCAGCCTGTCCTTTACTCTCTCTGCCATGAGCAACAGCAGTAATGAAAGATGGTAGCAGAGACTTGAGCACAGCCCATTAACTGGAGCGTATTTGCGGGAACCCTTCCAGCTGTGCAGAGCCTCTGCTGAGGTCCTGCCTATCGCACCCTGGCGACCGACACAGTTTATGTCCCTTGTGCCCAATGCCGGGGTGGGAAGGCCTGTCTTTATCTCCGGTGTGCGCAAACACCAAAATTGCGTGTGTGATCAGACTGAGCTAAATGGAAAATTTAACTTCAGAGGTTAATCGCACTGGAGGAGAAGCAAGGCTCGCACATTTTTAATATACACCCCTTTGATAACCAAACAAAGTGTCGTTTGCGTGACTGCATAGGCCAAATTAAATGCGCTGCAGACAAGCACCACTCGGTTGATTTTGTTAGGGCTGAATTTGCTTCCACGGATGAGATCTGGCTCATTTGACTAATATTTGTTTTGTTGTCTATTTGCTCATTTGTTTGAATGAAATAAATGCATTTTAATATTCCTTTAAATGCATTCCAAATACAGTAACTCGATTAACTAATTCACTCTAAAAAGTGTAGCAAATACAACTAAAATCTCCCTGCAATGAGAGGTATTGAGCAATTGGAAATCCCATCAGGGAGGGCTATGCCGTACACTTCATGCTCTTAAACAAAATCCCAGCATCAGTCAGAAGAGCATCACTTAATAATGAATATCAAAATAAAGAATCAATGCACAGTGCTTTTCAAGTCTACCAAAAAAAAAGAACTTTCCAGTAACAAACTCTATGGAGGTAACACCATATAGAAAAAGAAGACAGGAAAAAATATAGTTTAAATATATCTCAAAAGACAGTTGCAGGGGAAGGGAAACAAAAACAAAAACGAAACTCTTGTCTTCATAGCCAAGCATTTTGAGTATCTTGGATTAAAAAAAAGTACTTTCAATTTCAGTCTCCTTAAACTTCTGCTTGTACTTGATCATACTTGAGACGTCCTTCCCCTCCCCCAAATAAAAGGCCACTCTTTTTCCCATTGAAAAACCATGATCTCACCATTTAAAATAAGGTGTTTTTCCAGAGCACTGGATCCAACAACAGAAAAGGTGTAAATGTACTTCTCCCTGACTTCATCTTCTTAAAAAAAAAGTGGAATAGCAAAACCTTATTAGTAACAGTACTAAACAAAGGCATTTTTTTCCCTTTTGTTATGCTTAAGTCAGGAAAGCCAAATGAAAAGGAAAGTATTAATGCTAACATTAAGGATGCACAGGCGATATCTCAAAGAGCAGAAATGAAAAAGAGGTAGCTGCAAAACCCAGTTTTGTTCCAGCCCTGCTACCAGCACGTGTCCTTTGTGAACTCTGCCGCGCTGCTTATGTGTGCCCGGAATAGCGTCACTTGTTACAAAAACAGGTAATAAGACATGTAACGTGGAGCAGGGAAACGCGACCTTGTGCGTTCCTGGCAGTCCCCGCCGTCCATGTGCGGCTGTCAGGCGGTATGAAGAGTCCAGCATGTTCCGAGCGCACGCGTAACAGCCCCTCTTTGGCCCAAAAGGCACGGGGACCGCAGCTGCTAGGGGCAGTGTCTAGAGCAGGCCTAGCTCTGCAGGTACCTGGGCGTGAGGAAGCGCCCACGTGCGCAAGGGCTGCGGAGTTCGGTGGGCCCAAGCACGCGCTCGCAGCGGCTGTGCGTCTTTAGAGTACTGGCACCACTAAAAGGAAACCAAAGGGTCTCGTCAGCCCTTGCAGGGCTGCTGTTACTCACAGCCGTACCCAGGTACTACGCGTGTGGCCAAACGGGCTTCAGCCCTAGCTCTAGGTTCACGCTCGGTATGTTTCCCTGACACAGTTGGCCGTCGGAAACGGGTGCTCGGGCACCCAGCAGCAGAGCAAGGCGACGGGATGAGGAGGACGGGGGCTGCATCCTGCCCGGGCTCGCCTCTCCGCGCGGGAGCCGCCATTGTGCCGGGAAAGGCGTCGGGCGCCGCTGCCTCCCGCGCCGCTGCGCCCCGGCTCCAGCGCGGCCCGGGGA
>VZSV01000012.1:1785572-1838772 GCA_013398735.1 Nothocercus julius
TTCTGCAGCTCTTAGTCCTGGCAGAGGCAAAAACCTCCTCTTAAAGCAAATGAGACTTTTGCCTGTATCATGACTGATTAGGGTGCAGGATTTCAGATCAGCATTAATAAAAGGAATGCAGCAAATGCAGGGCTTCGGCGGCCCCCTGGACATGCAGAAAAACCCCACCGATTTGGACTGGGTGAAGTTGTCAAAGGTTGCTCTGCTCTCCAGAGCCTGGCAATAGCTCTGCTGAAATGTGATGCCATTGGTTTTCAGCAAAGGTTTCTTTCTGCAGGGCTGCGAACAGGGATCAGCTGCTACTGTGTATACACAACTAGGGAGCAAATCAACCAGCACATTTAAGCAGCCTTTTTAACCCTGAGACTTTCCAAGATTTCTTCTTCACACAGGAAGTTTCCTTTATATTGTCAGCTTTAGCACTTTGCTCATGTAATGAGATCAGAGCTAGGATCACTGCTGCACAGTAGAAAGACTTCCGTAAGACATTTGTCCTTGAAACTGCACCAAACTCTTGGAAGAACCCAGAACCTGTAAGTATGTATGATATAGGCGACAATAGCACGGTGCAAAGCTGCAATCAACCTTTATACAATAGCCGATTAGCCGTGCAGTAGGGATTTTATTTTTTTCAGATGTTATGTTACATTCATTTTCAATTTGTTCTGAGGAAACAAATCAATTCGGGCTTCTGATACAGTGACTTTGCAGTAGACGAGCTAGTAATATGTTTGATTTAACTATTTGTTGCTCTCATGTGGCTTGTGGGACGATTATTATAGCCATCAAACTACAGAGAACTTTTCTTATATCGGTAGGTATTTTAAATGTTTTTTGGTATCCATCTTGCAAGTAAGTTTTTTGATTTTTGCTTTGCTTTTCGATTTTGGCAACCCCACCCTATGACAAACTATAAATAACAGGGCAAATGGAATTAGTGTGTATTGTTCTTAGGTAGCAATAACATCTATTTGTTTGCAGGCTTAATTTACTCGCTAACAACATGCCGCTGTTTGGGGTATTTTTTTGGCTTAATTGAATTCTGCTCAGAGCTGTCTGTTTTGTGTTTTACTGTCTTGCATGTGTCTGTTTAAGTTACTTTGCTGGGACTGCAGTCTGGTTAAACCTGTATTTAAGCACTATTTATATGCCGAGCACATTGCTGGTAAAATAAGTGTTGGGGATTTTTATTTTTTCTTTCTTTTTAAGCTTCAAACGGTGCCGTTTTATTAGCGGCGAGCGCCAGAGAAGGCACAACATGGACGAGCGACAGACGTAGCCCACAGCCCCCAAGTCCTGTGTGCGCAAAGTCAGACCCCAACATGTCCACTTTTGCGGCGGCAGCCAACAAAATCCTCGCGCTCCCTCTCAGTAAATTTTTAATATGCAGCGAGGACCTGCGCTTCGGAGATGAGTCTCTTCCAGGCTAGCCGGATTGATAGTGGGGTTGCGGCTTCCTAAGAGCTTTCTCCCCGAAACCCCACGGCCGAGCTGCATTCCATTTAACTAGGGAATGTAAAAACTGGTAACCATGGATTCAGCCACCACTAAGTGTCGGGAGCAATGACTTGTTGTAAACAATACAAATGAGCCCGGGTAGCAGGAGCAACCAGACATGAAATGATTTTAATAGAAATTACGGTAAAGGTCACATGATACTGGATCGGCTCCTGGTCGCCGTTAAAGGGAAAGCGTTTCAGGTTTTCCAATTGGATTTAAATTGCCCGTCTGCCTGAGCTTGGCATTGCCTAAGCCTGGCGGGAGGGAGAATGGAGCAGTTCTTTGGAAACGGTTTTGTTTAAGCCCACGTTACGACTTGGGCCTCAATTCTGAAAATGTAGGAATAGCAGTAAGCTAAGCAATGTGATTCTTCACAGACTTAAAAGTACCTACTTGTGTAAGTGTTTGTAGGACCAAGGCCTTAAGAGGTAAGTTGCTTAAAAAAAACCCCTGTGTTCTAGAGCAATAGTAATCTTGCACTAAAGACTGAGCATGGAAATACAAGTTTGAGTGCTGTTGCCTGGCTTGGTTGGAGATTTCTGTTTGTTTTGTTAACAAGAAGGCAAGTTATATTTATCTCCCTTTTTTTTTTTTTTTTTTTTTAAAACGTTGTGACTTTCATTTCTCATCCATCATTCCTCAGCTTCTCTTCCCTAATTTACAGCCTCTCGCTCTTGGCTAGCCGCTAGAGCCCAGTGTCAGCTATTATAATTCGGCGTGGTGATGGGCACATGCAGATCCCATGAGCAGCCGTGTGCCCCAGCTCGGGAATTTCCATCCCTACAAAGTCGCCGCTGACGCCCAGCTGTCACAGGGCCGTCACTCGCAGGCGCTGGCCCTCCTGGCGGCCCCGCCGAGTCGGCCCCGAGCCGGCCGCGCTCCTCCCAGGGCTCTCCGTCAGTTTGGTCCCGGGCGCTACTTCCTTGGCATGCCTGGGCTTGCTCTCGGAGCGACCCGCGGTAGTAACAGGAGGCGCTAGGCAAGCGGTGCGAGCAAAAGCACCGCCGAGCCTCGGGTCGCAGGACAGTCCTCCAGGGATTCCGGGTTCACAACATCCACGGCCCCTTGAGCCCCTCCAGATATTTAACCCTTAGTGCTCTGCAGACAACTTTGTCATCTTGCGTAACACTGCTTTGTCGTAATATTTATATTATTTAGATAGACTGTAAGAGTCCTAGAACGGAACTCGGATCTATTTATAGTGTCACATACGTCTGTGTTGTTTTACCAGTAGCTATGATTCATATATTTCTTTTAACCAGTGGTATTTTACAGTATTTCTCGTCAGTCTGTTACAGCTGACTAGGCTCTGTTGTACACAGGTTGCAGTTAAAAATATATAGGTAGATACAGGGTAAATCCTGCTTTTTGCCTCTAGTTTTGCCTGTAGGAAGCGGGGGGTCGGCTGCTACTCTCTGTATAACTACAGGCAAAACCAGACCAACTTCAGCCAAAAATAAGTACTTTTGAAAAGCGAGTAAAAGGAGAGCCCTTGGATTGAGCAGGAATATTTGGAAAAATAAGCCATGATGAACAAAATAGCATTTGCTGGGGGGCAGTGTCGGTGCTGGAGTGCCCTGGGGGCGCTCCCCCAGAGGCTGCCTGTGTAAATCAGGCCTGGCAAAAAGCGGGGGGTGGCTCAGCAGAAGAGACGCTGCCCCAGCTTTGCGCACTGGACCTGGTGGGGGTCCAAAATTGAGACTAAAATGCAGGTCAGAGCACAGCGAGAACGCAGAGCGGTACCCAAGTAAATTGGGGGAAGCACAGTGGCCTCCTCCCTGTGTGCTAATTACCAAGCATTAATAAGCCTTGAAGAACCGGGGGGGCAGTCGGAGTCAGTGCCTGCCATGAGGGAGAAACGGGCTGCAATTTGGAAAGATACTGAAGCATGAAGCCGGGAACTGGGCTGAGCCGACGCGGGACAACAGGCTGTTTTCCTGGGCTCAGAATATCCCTGGCATCTTTGCAGTCTGTGACCTAAGTTCTTGTTTACTCTCATGTATTTTGCTTCAGATACTGATTTTGTAATGTAAAACTTCCAGAAGTCAGTGGATGGCTTCCTGGAACTCTTTTCCCCATTGACAGATAGGGAAAACTAGCAGGCACTTTCTGCCTGTTTCTTTGCCCATTTATAAAGTTCAGGCACTCTGCTGGAAGGCACCAGAAGAGGTAATAATTCTCATCTGAACCAGAGCTCTGTGAAGATGCATTTGAATCTTGGAAGTGGAGACCCCAGTGCTTTATTCTTAGCAACTCTCAGTCTGTGCAATAAGTCATATGTTGCAATGCGAGATCGAGCATATTTTGGGACAAGATGGAATATTTCCATTAAAATGATTAGTAATGACAATAGTAAACTCCCTTCTAAACACCCCTGTATGGAATTATAATTGGAAAGTTATATTTTCTGATTGTGATTCTAGCCTACTGCTATTATTCAAAGGCCCCTTTTGTCGCTTAGATTTTCTTTCTGTATATGAAGATATATTGACAGCTCTGTCAAATACAAGTTGTGTAAACAGAGGCACCTGGAAAAGAGGGATGTGCCACATGTAGGGAACAGAGGGCAAGCCAAGGTCTGGGACTACTGGCACTTCACTTTGCTGTTGAGACAACCTGCCGAAGTGCAGAGAAGTGAGAAATACATTGGGATTGAAGGACTGGACTGAAAGGACTTTGTTTGGCATGGCAAGCGATTTGGTCACTGAATGGTCGGACCTTGTGCCTTAAAATATTATCTCTGTTTAAGGAGTGCAGTGTTTTGTAAATTTGTGCTCCTTTTCAGTTTTACCTTTTAGCTGATGTGGGAAAGTGAAGTTTACCAAAGGCTCCTATGACCTCTTTTTTGGGGGGACATTTCCAAATTTGCTTTTTCACATAAGTGTTTGAATGCCCACAGTTTATGGTTTATGAATTTCTCCAGGTCAACAAAATTGTCTTTGGTCTAAAGACAGAACTGTGATCAGAATTAGCTGGATTAAAATTAGCTTTTGGTGACTAGAGCTCCTCTTTGATTATGCTGCATTATCCCTTTGCAGAAAATAAAGTCATTTTCCGGGTATTTCAGTTTTGACAGAACCAGACTGTCGCTGACCACCAGCTTTTGCATGCGCAGACTCTCTCCTTCCTGGCAAGGCTTTAGGCCCAGACCCACGAGAAGATTAGATGCTTTAAGTAGGACTTAAGCGGGATTTAGGCATTGAAAGCAGAAACTAGGATTCTCAGTATCCCCCTCTGAACTATCCAGCTAAGCACCTAACCTTGAAGGCTGCCTAGCCCCTGTGAGTTTGCAGGATTCAGCTCTCCCAAGTGCCCAGAGATCCACTCTTGGATGTTCTCAAGCACTTCCATCCTGACAAGGTCGAGTCTCTCTGCTCCTGCCTTTTCTCGCGCTTCAGAAACCAGGAGCTCCTCTTGCAAAATGGTCACTTCGTGCTTGATGTCCCCACTTTTTCCAGCTCTGTCCTTGAAAGAAAGGACCCGTCGCTAAGTTTCTCTCGGGAGCAGTGTCGGACCCTCAAAAAAGACCTTCAGAGCTGAGGGATCCGAGTGTTTACGGCAAGGAGCCAAGGTGCTGCGTTGGGGCGCAGCTCTGCTCCGCCGTCTCCTGCCGGCCCTCCTGGGCTCTTCCCTGCTTGCGACTTCCTGCGCTTGGGAATTTCCTTGCGCCGCCCGAGGCACTGGGCAGCCAGCAGGGCTGAGCGCTCCTCTAAATGGGCAGAGCACCTCAAAATCAGTGTTATTGCAAAGTGTTATTGCACCCGGGGAGTTGTTTTGGTCAGCCCGACTCGGGCAATCCATAAGAGCAGCTTGCGGCTGTTGCACTTGTAGAGATTTTTTTTTGCTGTAGCTTACAGGAGTTGCTCAGGATTTTACCTGTCTCTGTGATGTGAGGCAGATGCTTAGTTTTCCCAAAGTCAGACCCTTGCGTGAGCATAGAAATAATAATCGCTTCCTAAGACTTCAGTCTTCAGGATTGCTGGAGCCGGAGCGGGATGGAAAGCCGGCTCGCTTGGTGGAGGCCAAAGCAAATAACGTCTCGTTAGGAGCTGAGTAAGTGGTCCTGAGCCATCACTTGTTTTTCAGCCGTACTCGTGACATTTCATGTGTTCTTAGCCATGGCTGCTGTTTGTTTAAATCCAGCTCAGTTCCTTGATTTATCAGTTTTATGTAGACTTTTGTTCAAGCAGTCCCAAATGCTATCCTATTTCAAATAGATGCATCCTTATCAGCAAATAGTCTTTAATCGATAGCTTTAACTCTTTCACAAAACTCTGCCTAGGTTCACTTTTACTTTTTATTTTATAAAATACTGTTTTTCTTTTTTTTTTTTTCCTGAGGGGATGTTTTTAGGAAATACGTAAAAATTTCTCCTGAGCCATTTCTTCCTTTTTATCCAGAAGTTGTAAATGCCCATATCATATAATATGCATGAATAGGTAAGAACATTTTTTTCTTTTTTTCTTCCTGTAAAAGAGAAGTTTTTCTCGAAGAAGTTCCTGTTTTTCTAATTTGTCAGAGGTAGCTGAACTGCAGAGAACCTCAATATTATTTATTGCTGGCTTTGATTTATTTACATTTGTATGATTCTGTATACAACAATACAGAGTCTAAAGCATATCTGTATAGTCATATAGCCTAGAAAACTATACAAGACATAATATCTGCTCTTTGAAATTGTAGAAACCTAAATCATAAAAAACATTTATGTGTAGTGAATAAACTTAATGTATAATAACAATTGTTATGTGCATTCCTTACAAGAGCCAGTATCTATATACTGAGGTAGATAAAATTGGTAAGCCTGGTTATAATAATGATATTCTATTAGTTAAAAATATTATTTGTATAGTTTTAAAACTGATATAGGGAGATCTGTTACTTACATGGAAACTACATATATTCTGAATTATCCTGTAACTTTGAAGCTACCACCTTTATCTTTTCAGAATAGCATGCTTGAATTACAGTATATTCATTTTGATATTTAAGTGCATACAAACATTGGCTCATGAGTTTTAAAACTTCAAATCTTTTATAATTTCTTTTGTACTTTTGAATTATTTGTAATATAAGCCAGCGGTGGCCTTTGAAGGTCAAGCAGTTCTGTAAATGTTGTTAGGGGCAGTCTTGTGGGGTCGCTCGCGCTGTTGGGTTGTTTCCTCTCTCCTGCCCAGGAGATCTGCTCCCGGCCTTGCACGGGGACACTAACGCTTTACACGGCGGGACCAAACCGACCACGTTACACACGGCACGTGGAGGTGATCTAAAGAGACCCGTCGTTGCAGGCCAGTTGCAGGGAGGAGCTGCCGTTGTGAGTGTTAAATCATAATGCAGAATGAATGTATGGCTATTGTATGTAGCTGATTTTAAGTATAGGAAGTTGAGCAAATATTGTGTCTTTGTGGTTGCCAGATCACTTTACATGCTTGCTGAGTTCTATATACAGCACTTCCGTTTGTTGGGTTACTCATTGAGCTTTTAATAGTCAACTTAATTTTAGTTAAGGTTCAGTTTAGTAACTCCAGCAATTAGTGGAAAATATTGCCAGCATTCATCTGGTGAACCATACTACATATGATACGCACATGCACAGTATTTGAGGAGATAAAAGATAAAAGATCAATTCTTATGGATCCCATAATCACTGGCTTTTAAGGATAAATTACAGAACCTTTTAATTATTGTGGGTAATCTTGCAGAAAATTGAATCTGGAGTTTGCCCGTGTGAGGAAGTTGGGGCCCCGCTGGCGCTGAGGGCGGTGGGCGCCGCGAGGGAGAAGCGCCGGCTCCCGGGTGGGCTCGGAGCCCTCACGAGCGTCGTCAGCTCTGCCCCGCTGGGAGCAGCTTTGGAGTCTGCGGAAGGTACGGGAAGAAGTCGGTGTCTCAGCTCTGACTTCCTGACATTTTTACAGGTTATTTCATGGGGCCAGCTGAGATTCTTTTTGCCCTGTGATTCTTTTGCATGTAGATGCATTTGGATAAAATGTGGCTGCAGCGTGCTCAGCCTGCCCTGTAGCAGCCTGAAAACATGAACTAGCAGGGGCCAAAACAGAAACCAAGGACTAACTTGGAAAGAAAGGTGATGGTGGCACAGCCACAGCCTCGTGCAGCAAGAGGGCTTTTCATTCTGTCCAGTGAACGGGCTAAAGAATCCACGCCTGTCCGTATGTTCCAGGAAAACAAAGGCCAGGAGGCCCTCACAGGACTGATAGTGTAGAGTGGGGTCTGTCAGTTGTGGTCTCTGCTGAACTAGGAGTCCTCATCTCCGTGAATACCTGCAGATGCACGTCCCTCTGGCAAGATCAGTAGAAGTTGGATAGTAGAGTAGGCACATGGGTGTCTGTTCTTTTTTTTGTCGTAATTCTGCCCTTTGCTCGGAAGGGAATGCCGCTTGCGGCGGTGTGGAGCAAGGTTCGGGAGTGCACGTGCCCCCGGGCTGATGAGACCGGCAGATACAGGATCCAGCCCGCTCAGCCGGACCCTTTCAGCACAGAGTCAGTGTACTGAAACTGTCTGCTGTGCCAAGATGCTGCTCCAGCTAGATGTACACCGGGGTAAGCAAAGGTAATCTGTATTTATTTATTTTATTTTTTGCTATAGAAAGCTAATGCAGAAAAGGCAAGATTGGCAACAGGCTCCCACAGGAGCTACCGGAAGAAGAGGCAGCTGAGCACCCTGATTCACAGGAGGCTGAAGTCAAGTGAGGGTCTTCACGTTCGAGGCGCTTCCGCGGCCGTAAGGCAGCGCACGCCGCGTAGCGCGCTGGCTCCGCCGAGCTCAGCGGCCGCGGCGTGGGGAGCTCCGCAGCGCCGGCACGCGCTGCCCTGCGCTTCCCCGCCCGCGACGCGCACCCGGCACCGGCCCGTGCTCCGTCCTCGCCATCGCCCTGCCTCTGGTTTGCACAGGGCGGTTACAGCGCATAATGCTGTAGGATAACGAAATTTTGCCCAAATCAGCAGGTTGTTCTACTTTACATTTTGACCATGTTGTTTTGAGTGATACCAGCATAGAAAATGAGATATATGCAGAGCTTTCGCAAAGCAAGGCAAAATTATTATTTTCTTTTCATTTTAAATTTGGAAGCTGAGAATGAAGATGTGGATACAAATCATAAAAGAGACCTCCAAGAGGAAAACCGGCAGTACCTGCCCTGTAGGAGCATTTGTTTGTTTGTAAAGTAACTGAACTCTTTGACCGAAAGGAGCTAGAAGGAATTCCAAGCAGTTACTCCTCTTTGGAAGAAGGCTGCAGTTAGGCTTCTGTTAGAGTCTGCTTTATTTGTAACAAAACCTTTGAGTATCATTTCCAGTCTGTTCAGCTATCATGAATGATGTGATAATGAGCACAGAGTATAGGTCACGAGTCTGCAAATATGTGCAAGGAGCTGGTGAGCTTAACCTACCAGGTGAAGGAAAGGTTAGGGTAGCAACTGCGGGGACACTTCAAAGTGTGTAGCTAGTTTGCTGCACTAACTTAATTATCCCTGCTATAGATACGTTTGACAAACATATCTATAGCTCAGATACTGTTACTTCACAGTGGGAGATAGCAGAAGGCTTCTGTGTGGTTGCCAGTTTGACTGACTCCTTCCTTCTACTTCCTTGCATTACTCTTTTCAAGGACTTTCCCTTGCCTCCTATTTATCCCTTTCCTTTTAATGGGGTGTCAAATAATTTTTAAGTAAATCTGATGACTGAAACTGTTCTCTCCTTTTAACCAAGTGCTTCCTGAACCAACCCCATCTAAGCTTTTGTGCTGCGTCAGGGTGTTCTGGTGCCAGCCTTGTTGCTCAGCAAGCACCCTGCATCCTCACGTAGTGCTGCCGGCTGCTTCTGAGCATCCCACCGTTGTTGACTCTTTTTGCAAGCAGCCTGATCTGAAATGTAAAGAGCTGGGAGCACCAGCTCTTCTCATCACACACAAATGCAATACAGTGCCCTGTGCTTTGATACTAAAATATGGCCTGCTGGGGATTTTAATAGGCCATGACTGTGGGGAACTTTTCAGCTTTTTAGTCTCTCTGCTTCTGTAAAGTCTGTTACAGAGTGAGGTACA
Organism: Nothocercus julius; assembly: GCA_013398735.1. Lineage (NCBI taxonomy): Eukaryota > Metazoa > Chordata > Aves > Tinamiformes > Tinamidae > Nothocercus > Nothocercus julius. Next base: position 1,795,131 of record VZSV01000012.1, read on the forward strand.
CTCTGTACCTCACTGTACCTTTAAATGTGCCTTTGATACTTACCCCATGATTCTTGACTGATACATTGGGGGTGTGAAGTCTGGAAGAAGGTAAAAAAAGACAATGTATATACATACATTAAAATGGCACACAAAAAAATAAACAAATATATGTGAACACAAAAGATATCTGCTTTAGGGCCACTCTTAAGTTCTTTCTTAGATGGCCTGTGCTAAAAAGCTTTTTCTTAAGCTTTTTCTGCTTGTGTCCCCGTTAGACTCAAACTAGCAAATTCATTAGCTAGCTGTTCTAACCAGAGAGAATGCAGTTAAAATATTTTCTTTTTTTTCTTTTTCTTTTTTGTTCCAAGCAATACAATTTTCATTGCCGACCTTAAAAAGAAAGAGAGCGAGCCAGAGATTTGATGTGCATTCTTTTTTCATACGCAAGTTATATTAGTTCTCTTGTTCAGAAGCACATATACATTGAAATATGCTGAATATCATTTGCTCAACAAAGACTTAACATTCAGAAGCATAGTCCAAGATCTGATCATTTTCTTTGGTGTAAATTTATCCACTATCTTTTGAGTCATTACTCTGGTTTTCTGCTTTTTTAGCAAATATCAAAACTTGCTGGTTGGCTGTGTAGTTTCTTGATTTGAGAGTGCAGGTGATCACTGATGTGTTTTATTGACTTGTTTTGCACTCACTGCAGGCTTTTACTGTTCATGCTGAAAGTGAAACTTTGAGCTTTGCAAGGTTTTATTTGTTCTGTTTTGCCCATTTGAATTTTGCAAAGAAACCATAGTTCTGTGATAATTTCTGCAAGCTCTCAGGTTGCTGAGTTTTTTTTCCCTCTTTCTAATAAACTCTTCATGGTTTTCTGTTCACTTCCTCTATGAGAATACCTTTTTTTCTTTTTTTTCCTTCGGTCTGTTGCTGGTTGGTGAACTTATTATTTTCTTTGTATATGGGAGAGAATAAAAGTTTTGAAAAGAGGAATGCATAGCTTGGTTTCTGTCTGCTTTACTATTGTAACTGAAAGGAGGATAGCATCTTATGTGCAGCATTACCTTTGCATGCAGTCGTAGATAGAGCAGCATATTTGCATTGTGAGCTATTATTTTTTAAACAAAATACATTTGAAACAAGCTCTTAAAAAGAAATATGAATGGAAAATTAAGGGGAAAAAAAATCTTCCTTTGATGCATGCTTGCACCTTTCCTTTGCAAATATAAGAGAAGAGTGCATATACCTGTAGTTAGTGATGGCTTGAGGAAAGAGTATCCAAGGAGTCAGGAGCAGCGGGTTGCATTCTGGCTCTTTCCCAGTCCGTACACATCTGTAAAATATTTTGAGATTTGTGCATGAAAAGCATTCTAAAAGAACTATGTGGTATTTAAGCCTGCTTAGTTAGACTTAGCTGGGCTTTAGTTGCATTATTTTGTGGTTTTCTTGTTGTATGAATAGAGTGTGAAAGTGCTGGCAGAGCCTTTTGTTCTTGAACACTGGCACTTTCCTTCAGCTTCCTTATTTTTTCTTCTGTCTTAAGCACACATTATTGCTTGGTAAAGCACACAGCAGCTATTGGTGCAATGAGAAGGTGCCTAAATAACAAGTATCTTGAGCCACGAACAAAAAGTAGTTTTATGGGTACCTCTAAAAGAATAGTGTCCCTCTCAGTGTGTTACTGTGGTGCCTGACAGGCGCACACTGTCCTGTGATCATTCCTGTGCCGGGTACTTCTTCACCGTATTAAAGCTTATTCCCCATCCTGGCCAAGGGCTGCTTCTGCGCTCCCTGAAGAGTGACAGGAGACCAAGGGGTGGCTTCAGAGCCCCATCCATAACGGATCTCTACTTACCGCTTTCTTGCTGTTTGTGCCACTTCCAAATACAACCCCTGAGGCAGGACCTCCAAGCCACAGCTGCCATGGGAGAAGGTATCTGTAGGGTAATGCAATGGCTGCAGCTGTGTAGTGGCCCCAGGTCTGCGCTGGACCAGGTGTCGAAACATGCGCTGCTTCTCTCCTCCTCTCTGCGGTTAGGGCAGCAGGTTGGGTGTCTCCATACTGGGATGGAGCAGCTTGCACGCTGGGCATGCACTCTAGAGCTTGGGAACCTGTGCTCTGAAAGGATCTGTAACTGCAAGTGAAGATTTCTAAAAGCGGGCTCCTAATCTGGAAAAACTGTATGAACAGCAATAGTGTTAAAAGAAGCCTCTGAGCCACAGATAGCTGGAAGCTGGGAAGAGTATTCTGGGGAGTTCTCACTATCTGCCTGCCTCATAAGCATCTGCTGCTTGCCACTGTCACAAATAAGTCAGTAAGCGTAGGTGGCCCTCCAGTTTTACCTGCTGTGGCCATTCACTTGGGTGCATCACAACACAGATGATCAATGTATATGTGTGTGTATGTATAGCAGAGGAACCATTACTTGGGGAATATATGGCAGTGGCAACAGTAACCGCTTTTCTTCGTAATCTCTTTTCTAGCAGTTTCTCTTTTCTGGAAATAGTCTTCTCCAAGCTCGGTATGAAAATATTGTTGACTGCTCTTAACACTTGCAATTTAAGCACATTCAACCAGCTTACTCTTCTGTGCTGCTCTTTGGATAGCTTCTGTTGGGAGACCTTGAAGCCTTGCAACTGAACCTCTGTATTTGTAAAAATAAGGCCAGGTTGTGACATAATCAGATGACCTAAAACTGATGTTAAATACATAGTCTCCTATCATAGCAAATACTGAGACTTGCCACTTTAATTTTGATGTCTTCTTTGAGGCTCGCTTTGAAATGTTAGCGTGTTGATGTCATGAATCTCACAATACCCTGTTGTCCAGCAATACAGCAATTTCACCTACTCATTTTTTAAGGGCCTGTTCCAGCTCTGGAACCTAAGAGCCCTTACAAAATGCTGTCTAGTTAATCTGAAAACAACACTGTCTCAGACATATCCTAGTCTAGAATTTCCACTAGTGCTTGACAGATCATGGACTTTTTTCTTCTAATCAAACACCTGCTTTCTTTGCCTAGCTCAGTTATGTAGCAAGGTTGGTTTTACAGTGCTAAGAAGTGAGCAATATATTCCATATACCACCAAGCTTTGTAAAGAATCGTATTGATGACAATTTCACAGCTGCTGAGAAATAGGCCAAGCCTTCCCCATCAAGTGGCAGTAAGGCGAAGAGCGCGTATCCCGTTGGGATTGGCCATGCATTCTCCCCAGCTACTTTCCTCTTGAAGGAAAATGCTAACACTTCCTAACTATGTAATGACAGATGGTTGCAGAAATCAATTTCCACTGAAAAGCCACTCGGTCGCTAAGTCTCAAAAAAAAAAAAAAAGAAAAATTTTCCAATTGTAAAAATAAATTCTCGGCTTCTGGGCTACCGGTAGCCTACTAGAAATGAGATATGAAGCAACTGCTTAACAAACCCAAGAGCTTCTTTGGTTCTTTGGCCCTGAACGAAATTTTTTTTGATCAAACATTTTAGAAATTAAAATGTTTCTGCATATGTACGGTCTGGGCTTCAGAAGTGCTCTGCACTGTGGGTGTTACAAAAAAATCAAGCTCTTAATTTCTGGATATGGATTGCTTGACCAACTTCTAAAAAAGCAGCCTTCAAAATATGCAGAATGACCTCCAGCTGAGACAAGCTTAATATAGCCCCTAGTGGCTTAGTCAGGTGGAACCTTCCCTTTTGGCTCAGCTGATTTGCTGCCCACAGACCATGAAAGTCCCAGGGCTCTGGTAACACACAGGGACACAAAATGAATGCGGAAACAGCAATGGGCAGCCCTCCTGAGTGGTTAACTCTAGTATGGCGTGTATCCACAAGTTGTTGGACACAGCATGTTCCTTTGGTGATTTCTGTGGCTCTTTAGAGAGCAATTTAAGAAATAGGATGTGTTTCTTGACACTCTCCCCTGCTTTTTTCTGCTTGCTTAGGACTGCACCACAGTTTATTTCTCGACTCTGTGAAATAAACAGCAGCACGTTTTTCCCTCCAGCATTTCCACGCTGAAGCTTAGCTGCTCATAGAGCTCCGTACATTGAAAATATCTTGATAAGTTACTTATGTCTCTTGTGGGGTTTTCCATAGATACAGGACATAAAAGATGCTTGCAAAGTCACCTCCCCTTAGGTATTGTGTTAGAAATGTATACCGAGTTATACAGTAACGTCATGTCACCAGAAACATAGAGCAGATGGAAGTATCTTTCCACGTATTGACTCATGTTACTCTCATGAAGAGAATTTGCTCCTCTCCTTCCGTCAAGCCTGCTAGCCTCCGGCAAGCGATGCAAGTCCCGGCGAGGAGAACTTCGCCGATACTGCTCAAGCGACCACCTGATCTAGCTGTATTGGCGCTGGCTGTTGCCGTCTGGGTCAACAGCTGGAGCAGCCGTCCTGTTCGCAGGGTTTTGTGCGGCCCGCCTTAGATCGGGTAGTGCTGTTGAATGCTGAGGAGATCCTGCTGAATTCACCCTTGGTGAAAGAAGTATTGAGCTTTTATGAGGAAACCTCGTTAGCCTGAAGGCCCTCATATCCATGTTAGCCTGTGGCTGTTTGTTTGGAAAGGTTGACATCTTGGGCTCTTCGGAAGCTAATCCAAGTAAGGCAAGGGCCAGGCCACTGACCTGTACTTTGGTATCAGAAATGCCACCCCAGACGTGGAGCGAGAGCACTGGGCTTCAGCTCCCCCAAACATGGTTTGTAAATGGTCAGTGAAATCCCGACAAAGAAAATACTCGTCAACGCGCCCCGAGCCGCTGGGAAGCCGTTGCCCTCCGTCTTTCTGTGGTTCACGGCGATGTGTGCCTTGATGAGAGTGCAGTTCTCCGATGGGAAGCATGGGAAGCTGAACTCAAAAGGGAGTCCGTGTAATCATTAACTGACTCACCTTCTGGATGTGACAAGGCACGAACCGGTCTGAACTTGCCCGGAGCTTTCTTTGGGACAGCCCCCTCGGGGAGACCCGCACACGCTCAAGTGGAGCGTTAGCAAATGGGCCCTCTCCTCTCCCCACATGCCGGCTCTTTTCTGGCTCGTCTCTAACCACCTGAGGACATCTAGCTGCTGACCTCAGCATCCGAGCCGGCGTTTGCATCTGGGGGCTTGCGTACAGGGTAGCAACCCCCCTCAGCACAGCCTGTGTACGGGAATTGCGTGCGCTTTCTGTGCGCTTTCCCCTTGCTAGCTGCTCCCGCGGCCGCGGAGGGCTTTATCTGCCCTCGCTGGGGATTTTCGGCTTGCAAACCTCTTTAACCAGCATTTGGTTCTTTCCACTTTCTTACTTTGATTTTTGGATCAGTGCCTGAAGCACCTGCTAATGGCCTGAAGCGGTGGAGCCCGAATTTGCAGTTTGTGCTCCGCACACACACACACGTGCGCGCGCACGCAGGCTGTTGGTACCTGCCTTCTGCAGCACCTGCTGCACTCGCCGCGCTCAGGAGCCCGCTCCTGCCTGCTGGCAGACGCGCTCCTCACAAGCCTTGGCATTAGCTTTGCTTTCCCCAGAGTCTTCCTTGGCTTTGCCCTGCTCCGGCGGCTGCGCTTCAGCTTTGCCCGGGCCTTCACGGGAGCGTCGGTACCGTCGGACTCGCGCTAACGCTGGAGCGGACAGCAGGGTTTCTCCAGCTCCCAGGGCGCGATGCAGGTGCAAAGCCGCCGTGGTAGCCACAGGAGTGGCTCCAGAGTGGACTTGAAAAAAAAAAAAAATATTACAAGGAAATTTTGACCCAGGGACAGCTTTTGGAATCGGCCAGAAGATCCGTGGTTGTCAGAAGCAGGAGCTGAGTGGAAATGCAGTATTCTGTCCAGGAGGTCACGTTGCTGCTTTGTAGACAAGGACCCAAAGAAACCCTTGAGGTCTGAGGAACGTTCCACCGTTTTTCCTGCTCCTGCTGCCTTCTGAGGGTCTTTTGTCACTATTTTGTGTGGATGATCTTGATCCCATAAGGAGGGCTGTTAGAAGCAGTTTTGTGACCCCTTTTTCATGAAAAAACTCTCATTCCTGGCAAGGGCCCATCTTAACGGAGAAACTGATAGCGGGGTTTCAGAGGTAATGTGTTCCAAGAGGGCATTTTCCTTCCGTGCTGCCTTCATAAGCATTAGCTTTTTTTCCCAGAGCCTTGTTGTTTGCCTAGGATATCATTTGCATTGACCTCCTTTCCCCCAAAAGTGCTTGTTTTCTTTGTCACAGTGACTGCAGTTAACAGTTATAGAAGGAGTGTAAGCACTGGCTTCCTGCCTGAACAGTTACGCCTGCATTAACTGCCAGTCCCTGTACCAGAAGGCTCATTCTCTTCCCCACCAAGCTGCATCCCCAAATTCAACCCTAGCATGCCCTCCACCAACCTCCCATGTTGATGAAAGCACCCTTAGTGCAATGCAGGATTTCCCTTGGGAAATACAGAGTATTCTCCTGTGTTGTTGGGCTGCAAACTTGTGCTCTTCTACACTAGTGACATCTGTTCCAACAGGACTGGGTATGAGTTGCTGTTTCTCGGAGCTTTCATTTGGTTGCTTCAAAATGACCCTAATTAATTTAGTGGAAAGGAGACTTTAGTTGCTCCCATGATGGGATTGCTCTTTGTGCAGATCTCTGGCGTGCTATATTTAGGTATGTTTTTTGGAACACCATGTGATCTGAATCAAATAACTTCTCAACTGCTAATCACGTCTTTGACACTGGCTCCCTCCATGGCTTTGGGGCACTTTATGATTGTTTTCTTATATACAAAGTGGAAGCAAAAATACTTACCTACCTGGTCAATGCTGTTGTCAGGGCTAACAAAAATTTGAGATGTTGTTTTACTATAAATATCACTTTGTTATTTCTAATACTCACACTTTTATTGTTTCTTAAGTTTTAACTTTGGGAAATGCTTCCTCACCATCTTAGCTTATTTAATGGAGCTCGCTCTCATCATTTTAAAAGACAGAAAGAAACAAGCTTCTTCTGTGTTTGTAGATGAAAATAGGACAAAATGGAAGAAATGCCATAATTTCCCATCCCACACAAATGTTCTTCCTTTGTTTATTAGCTGGTGAACTCGTGTAAATAAAAAGCCTAAAATGCCAACCTGAACTGTTTCCCTGCAAATTAACGATATTCCCTTTTTAATGGGTGAAATTGGTTATCTGCTTGCATTTTCCCCCCCCGATTCTTCAAGTTTTATAGGCAGGCTTGTATCCTGTCATCATCCACTGCTCAAGGCCACTCAAGCCCTGGAGGCAGCCAAGCTAACTTTGGCTCTGAATCCAGCATGGCTCAGATTTGAAGCCTGTCATCCATTTCAAGGCGCTTTCTCTTTGTTGCTCATGTCCAGAAGTACCACTTTCTGTTTCTTGGCTACTTCTGTGAAGAGCTGTGATATTGGCACTTCTTCCGCCTTTACCTCTTCTGCCCTTACCCCTTAAGGCTTCCTGATGGGCAGCTGCATCAGTCAGGAATTGTGCAGGAGTGCAGTTGGACTGGTCAGCTGGTAGTTATTCAGACAAAGAACAGGAAAATATATGAGGCTACTTCTTGTCCTTTAGGAAGTAGAGAACTGAGGAGACTCCTTCCTTGTTGCAAAGCAAGTTTATGAAGTCACATTGTGAGTACTGGCTTGCTTTTTAATTTAATTTATTTACTTATTTTTTTTAGCTCCTTCAGAATGAAATCCTCTGGCCAAGTGTTTGTGCTTTCCCTCCTTCAGTAGTATTCAAAGGCAGAATAATATGTATAACAAAAAATCAGCTTTAGGAAAAAAGGCAGATAATGAAATATCTGTGAAAGAGTGTACAAGTGTGTGTCTGACAGAAAACGCATTCTTGTATCTGAAGCTCTGAAATATAACTGCACCAGGCCAGTTGGGGAAAATTTGTTTGAAGATGTATTACGTTCCACGATCAAATGGAAAAAATGGCACCTGTCATCATATTTAGAAAACAGCTGGGTAACATGGCGAAGTGCCATAGTCTCTTTTCACATGGCCTTTATACTGAAACCATCCCAGCTCCATTCTCAGCAACTGGAGAAACCCTGTGCCTTTACATGGTTACAGAAACATCTACTTAGGGGCCAGCTCTTATTGCAGCAAAGTCTACTTGTGATGCTCCTAATTAGCAGTTAATAGATTACGCTTTACGTTTATAACCAAGCTGGCAGGCCCTCTCCTATAGTATTTTTCAGCTATTTGTGGTAGCATTGTGCATATATCACATGATTTCGTTTTGAACACACAGAAAGTATTTGAAATAAATCTCTATCTGGGACTTTTAGTACTCACGTATTTAATTTGTGCCTAATTAGGCATTTCCTCAATGTATGTTCTTTTATCAAATATCTTAAAAAAAAAAAAAAAAACTAATGGGTAAATGCCCTGTCTGATCTAGACTTTGATGCTGAATCTCCTAAATACACACATATTATTAATTGAAATATTTATATGCCCCCAGAAAAGCCTGGGTTTTAAAATTTGGAAACAGAGCTCCAATATATATTCACTTAGAAAGTATGTGTTTTTTCCCAGGTGAACACGATACAAGTATATGCAAAAACTGAGATGCAACAGAGGCTAGATGGCTTTGTAGAAACAATTTTTAAACTTACCTTGAATTAAAAGACAAAGGTGGGATTACTAGCATTAAAGGTTTGTAATAGGTGTGTGCCTATATATATGTATATATTTATGCATACACTGCTTAGTAAGTATGATCAGACTATGTAAAATATACATATCTACATGTAATAAATTATCTACATAGACTTCAATGTGAATAATACCAATGTTTCTGCTCAGGGAGCAGATTTGGTGGCAGTTTCTAGCAGGACTCGAGCTGGTGGCTCTTCCCTTGGAACCTGCTCCCAGTGCTGCCTCCGGGAAGCAAAGCCTAACGTTGGTTGGACTGGAACGGGAGGGGGACTGAAACGAGAAGGGGCAGGTGGTGACCCAAGACAAGGCCAAGAGCGGGGCTCCCTCCTGGCGTTGCCAGAAGAAGGTGAGATGTCTCTCACTTGCCTCTCAGTTACTGCAGCCCCTTCACTTGAGTGAAGAAGGGGGTTCTCCATCCCTTGAGACCCCTGTTTGCTCAGCAGTTGCAGCCCGGTCTCCTGCACTGTTGGTTGCTGGTTCACGCGGGCACGCGTGGCAGCAAGGGGAGGCTCAGCCTCTCCAGAGAGCGGTGGTGGAAGGCGAAGAGGCAGCTCTGACTCTCCATTTCCCTCTCAAGCCGTTCCGGGACGGTGCAGCAAGGAACCCCTTGCTTGAAGAGAGGCTGTAGTTAAGCCTCTCTGAAATTGTTTCGTGTTTGCTCACTTGTAGGCAGCTGAAGGTATTCTGACATGCTTGGATGTGCTGCTCTATTTCCTTTAAGAAATGATGTGAAGGCAAAGAAATTCCAATATTAAGTTTTCTTCTTCTCCTCCTCCTCCTTTTCTGAAGAAGATAGCAGTCTCCCCTTGAGTCTGGAAAATGCTCTGTTTTCTCCCAGTGCTTCTGCACAGATGAAGTCCATCTTTGGTCAATGTCACTGTAATGTAAACTCAGTCTGGGGCATAGGGAGACATTAGCAGGATTAGCTTCCCTCCAACCTATATCTGAGGTGTAGGCCGAAGTATGTAGCTTCCTAGAGCTGCATTTCTAGTAGTAGGTGAAGTTATCAGGGAGAACTTCATGCACAAATGTAAGGCTCCTTCAAGCACAGATGGCAGAAAGGTCAGTGCGGGAAGTTCCACATAAAAGCTGGACTGAGACGTGGGCAGGCAAGACAGATTGGGAATTTCTGGAGACCTTTTCTTTTCCTTCCCTTTAAGCACATGAAATGCAGGAGATCTCTGCATAGGATATTTTTATACTGCCTATTCAAAGATACGGCATCATAGTACGACAGGAAGTTAAAATTCTTACCTTTTTTTTTTTTCTCTTGTAACTCATAGTGGACAGCCTGGTGAAGAGCAGTAAACGGCTCTTCGCAGAAATTCGGCGCTTGCCGCTAACCTAAACCCCATTGGTTGCTCTCATTTAGATGAACCTTTTTGGAAGTTCTTTTTCTAAAGCTAGCGGATTGGACTTCTAATTTTAACTTTTGCGACCTATAATTAGAAACTTTTCCAAACTTGTTTACAAACACCTGCACTTGACAGTATGTCTGCAATTTTAGAAGGACTCACTTGTCACCTCCAATGGGGGCTGAGAGTGTATCTGAGTTCTTTGTGTTTGTACAGTTGGTTTCAGGACACTGAAGCGAAAGTGCATTTAGAAAAAAAAAAAACAGTACAACTCTGTGATTATTTGAGAGATGGTAGTGTGCACTGACTGTGCACCAAAAGGTTTTACTGTATAGTTATAGATTATTTCAAAGTCAGAAATATCATTGTTTAGTGGTCATTTGCAACAAGAGTCAAATTAAACTGGCATCTAAAGGAGAAATTCCAGTAGCTAGTTTTAGCACTTTGGTCTCTGTATTGGAGAAGATGGCTTACAGATTTACTCTTTTTATCTCTTATTTGGATATATTGCTTTACTGTCAGCAGTCCCCCAGCAAGTTGCTCAGAAACAGTTTAAATTCTGAAGTGTTGAGTTGTTTCATTGCAGGTAGAAATAAGTAGCTGAACATGTAGTGTAGTAACAGAGCGTGATGCCTTTTGATCTTGAGTGTATTATGCAACTCTGCATGCATTTTTTTTTGCCGTTCGTGTGTATCATACTGTGATACTTAACAGAATGTATATCTATATACAGTATGTATATAATTACTTGCAATGATTTTAAATCTGAGATGTAATCAGAAGTCTTCATTTTAAAAAGAAGTTGTTGGCTCCTGGTTTCCTTCAAGAAATCCTTCTCTTTACACCTGATTTTTAGCTGCTTAACATAGTCTAACAAAGTTGCTTATTAATTTCTAATAGGAAAGATTAGTGTCACTAAGAATTCATACTGCATGGGAGGGCATCAGGAAGACTCAAAATACGCTTCAAGGGTATAGCTGAACCCGTGGTAGTCAAAGCAAACTTAAGCACTAGTGGCATAAGGTGTCCTATTGATTGCTTTATGCTCCTGTTGTTACTAATTAGTATGAAAAACTCTTGTTAATTAGGCCAGCCTCTTTGGCTGTTGTGTCCTCTACTGGGGATCATGGTCAACCTTAAAAAAACTCCAAATATGGGGAAGGACAAGCAGGCTGTGGAACAAAATCTTCTTTATGTTTTGCGTTGTTCTGTTTTGCAGTAAGCAAAGAGCTGGATCCAAACCAGGAGGTCTGTGTTAATGTCAGAGAGCTCTGTCCTCAGAGGTGCTTATTCTCCATTAATATCACTGAGAGCTGATATCAGTTGAATTGGGCACCTAAATGACTTTGTGTATGTGTGCCCTCTGAAGTTAAACCAGAAGTCCACAGCCTGAATTTCGTGCTTGGCCCTTCCGCAAAGTACACAGGACGTACTCAGTGTGGGCCCGTCCCAAAGCAATTGCTTGCAAGTAAACAAATAAACAGTTAATTAGAGCTTTCCGAGTAAAATGTGGAGGTCTAAGGAATTATTTTTATTTCTGAATCCTAACATAATTGTGCCTCATAACTGTTTTTCTACTTTCCTTTAAAGTATTAAGATTTGAAGAAGCATTAAATTTCTATGGCAAAAAGGATTTTTTTGAATTACTTTTAAGCGAATAGGCTAGCCAAAGGTATTACTTAGATATTCCACACTGTAATTTCTTAGCAAGTATGAATGCAAATAATAAAACATATTTCAACTGTATTAGTCTGGAAGCATGTTTGAAAATAACTTCAAACATGGTTTACAAGCCTAAATATTGTCATGGTCCCAGTTGATCAGGGTTAGAAATATCCGATGTTTTAGAAGTTTCTCATGATGCAAATATGACTGTAGAAGTTAGACTCCAGAAGAATTTAATGCCTCTTCTTCCTTAACTAAAAACTTACATTCTGTTTGGAGAGAACAGAGCGCTTTCCAAATTGATGTGCTGAGGGAAATGTTGCTTCATGCCAGTGTTATCAGTTTACCTCTATTTTTGTTTGCTTGTGTCAGCTCTATGCCCACTTTCCTAAGTGTTAATATGTAGAAATGTTTTCAAAAGGTTAAGGGAGGCTGGAAAACAAGAACTGTGCAAGTGTGGAAAAATCCGCCTATCCAGAAAAGCTCTCAAAAATACAAAAATACCAACATTTCAGAAGATCTTTGATGCCAGCAATCTAGAGTAGCCATAAAGTTAATGACAAGCTTTCTGCAATTTATGTGATTAAAAAAAAGGAAGAGCTCTGTGGAATATTTGTGTAGTCATCTTTGGTTTGAAACTTTCGTTGGGGCGTCTGGGGCGTGCGTGGAGTGACGGGCTCCTGGGACAAGCTGCCAGGCTGCTGCCGCGAGCAGCAAGGGAGCCGCTCTCTTGGGGTGTGCTTGAAGGGATGTAGCGTTCCTAAGGAAGTGGTAGTTAAATGGAGGAGGTGTGGAAAGAGAGAAAATGTGCTTCGGAGCCCTGTCTTGGTGCTTCTCATTCCATGTAAAATGCCTTTCCTGCCCAAGCCAGCACCTGGAGTAGGTGAATAGCTCGGGTCCCATGTGCACGATCTACCAGTACCAGAGAACCGAGTTCATATCCAGGTGCCTGGAAAGGGGAGGGGAAAGCTGTGGGAGGCAATCCCTGGTTGTGGTTAGAAATCAAACATGGACAGAGGGTGACTGCTCGTGTATTGCCAGAGGGTATTCGTGTAGATTCCCAGTCTAGGATTCCCAGTCTAGAACCCGGGTCTAGGTTACAGCTGCATTCTTGAGTGGGAACACACTGCAGGCCCACGAGGTGCAGACCCTTTACCCGCTTCTCACATAGTACGTCACTAGAAAACGTTTCCTAAAAGTCTATGAACACCTAAAACGTACATTTTCTATAGAAGTAGCAAAGGTAAAGGGGACTCTGACTAGTACTATAGCCTGTCGCGAGTTAGCTTACCTTAAATTAGCTTAAATTTTTGCAGCCTTATAATTTATTACTGCTGAATAGCTTTATTTACTAAGATGATTGGTATTTTTGAAGTAATCTCATTGCATAAAAATACATATTTTTCCTCCTTAGAGTGACTGTTACATGCGAATTGTACAGCAAACGAAGAAACAGAGCAAATGTGTACACTACCCCGGTATAACCGGCCTTGGTTTAGGGGATAGTTAATGATAAATTTCTTTTCATGACCTGTCTGCAGAGTGCTGTATCCTAATTAGGTCCCATTTTGAGGGCAAAGCACGTGAGTTGGTAAGAAAACTCTTTTATAGGGTGGAAGGGCAAGACAACTTTTGTCCCTAGTGAGCACAGCCCTCCCCTACCTCGCCTAGCATCATCTGAATGTTTACGTGCTTTTGTTCTGAGGGGCATATCAATATTTTGGCTCAAGCGTCGGGACTTCTCAGTGAATTGCCCCACGGTAGTAGTTGTAGCCAAATAAGGTGCTCAAGGGAGAAGAAACCAAACTGACTCAAAGAACAGTCATAGTTTTCAACATTATATAATGTCTTTCACAATATAGTAGAAAATTATCGTTAGGACAGGTGGCAAGACCTGTTGTGTAAGTAACCAGCCACAGAGCTGGTTGGTATCTCTCTTTTCACTTGAACTTTTCTGTGATGCCAGTCTCGAAGCAGTGAGTGCCTGGCGTAGTCGCTACCTTGGCTCATTGGTAAGTCATTCAAGTCTATCTTTCTGTACAGTCGCTTTCCAAACTACTGAACAAAAATAAGTAAATTTTTCATAGAGTACTTTAAAAGAGAGTTGCTAATCAATTTTTCTTATTATTTTATGCCCTGTGATTTTTACACCACCCCCACCAGCTGGTTAATCATGCAAAAGCTGAACACTTCATTAGCCAGAACATGTTTGCCCATGGGCATTTCTGTAGTAAATTAGTTCTTTCTATTTATACAGGTAAGTCATGGCCAAAAGTCTTTAAGGTGCCAAAGGTAAGGGTTGGAATTAATTCTTTTTCGAAGTTTTCAGGAAAAATAGTTTTAACTTTGAGCGCTGGTGATCTGAAATTACTTTTGAATTAAAGATAGTGTGGATAAGAGATCATTCTCAGGCTGGTCCAAAGTACATCTGCTTTTTCTGTATCTGTAATGTGACCTTACTAGCACAGCCTCCCTGTTAAAAAAAAAAAAAAAACAAATGTACACTCCCCCATAAATACGCAGTATATATATATACACATAAATACCTGTATATCTCCATGTGCAGACTTGTTTGTTTGAGTGGCACATGGCGTATTGACCAGTGTTTTTCCTTTCTTACTCTGCGCCTTTTAAACTATTAATTGAAAATATGTGGTTTCTAGATGCCTTTTTCCCTCAAATCAAATGGTACCCTCTGAAAGCCTTGAGCCTTTAGCTCGACAATGAATATAGCTTTCAGGCTTTAGCCATTGCGATATTGTTTGAATGCCACCATTTCCTGCAATCAATGTAATTTTATATCTACTTGGAATAGAAAGTCAAGATGGTGATTGCCTTAATTTAACTCAGTGTTGTATTCATTAAGGAGCTGATGCTGAATTCCTTTCAGATCAAAGTCTGTCTTGATTTCAGAGGAACCTTTTGGTGCACAAGGTGTGTGGTATCCTTCTGAAATGTTGTCATTGTGACTGGTGAATAAAAACGAAATGTGTTGCTAAATTTAGGCTGTTGCTCATGTCAGCTTCCTTTGCTAAATGACGGTAAGTGCATTCCATAAATAGTCCGCCTCTTATGTTGTCATATCTCTTTGGCTTGCTTTGCAGTATTTTACAGGATATTTGCAAATGATTTTTTTTTTTTTTTTTTTTTCCGTGCATTCAGTAAGCAGGGGATGAAAATAACACTACTCATTGGGACTCCATTAACCCGCAGCTAATGAGGAACCGTTTCAAGGGCTGCACGAGTGTAATTCAGTTGAGGTCGTGTTGCCGGCGGCTCCGCTGCTGCTGGGGCTCATGCCGTGCCATGCTCGTGCCGTGGCCCGCGGGCAGGGGGCCCGCCACGACGCCTCGGGAGGCACAGCTGCTGCTCCTGCAGGCACGTGTGGCCCTTACGGGTTTAGGGCTTCCCCTTCCCCTTCTGTAAGGTAGGAGAGAAGAGCGAGCGTGTGGATGTGCGCGCGGGGAGGTAGGTGACGGTGATCTTGACCTCCATAGCGAAGCGTTTTGAGATCTAATGAAATACTCTAAAAACACCGCGCTTGTGGTGATAGCATTATTACTTGTAGAAAAGGGTACTACGTGGTGACAGTAAAGGTGGTCCAGCCTGGCCCTTAATTAATTTTATTTTCAAAATCTATATTAGTGACTGTCACGAGGGCACCTGGGCCCTTTACATCAATAAAATAATCAATTTAAAAATGTGGAGAGCAGAACTCTCCGTTCACTAACAAAACTCCTGTTCCCTGTTATGACTAAAGGTCAGTCCAAGGCTGGCCAAACAACTCGGACTTGGGTGTTTGTGCCTCGAATCCTGCCAGGCGTAGGCTCAGGCGGGACACCACGGGGAGCAGCTTCCAGGTGCCCGCGTCCCCTGCTCCGGCATCCTGCTGCCGCACATTAACCCTCCTCAAACCTCCGGTGGGCTTCGGGACCCAGCCGGAGAAAGGCTCCTTCAGAGGCCAGTCCGGATTGAAACTGCAACTTTGCCCCCTGAAAATGCAAGGAACGGCTGTGCCCGCTGTGGCTGTGCTGCTGGAGTAGGGAGATACAGACCTTGGTCCAGGGAGCAGGCTGGAGGTCTCCTCGCCGAGGAAACTTTATTGATGAGAGATGTTACATTAAGCAAGCTTAGCAAATTCTCTAGGAATAGCTTCCCATTTTTTTTTTTTTTTCTAACATATGTGTTGTGTTAATATTTTATGATAGCCGTGCATTAAGAGCTAGTTTGTACAGTCTCTAAGTGGGTTTGGACTGCTGAAATTGCCTTTATGGACTTTTTAAAAATAGTATTGGTCACTGCTAATTATTGAAGTTCCCAGTATCACTTATCATACTGGTTATATAAAATACGTTTTTATTTTTTATTTTTTCCCAGGCATTTTTACACAGGCATTATACACTTTTACAAAGCTTTATTCATTTGTAGGAGTTTATCTGGGGAAGCAATCATACTTTAATGTATTTCTAATGTGCCAAGAACACCGGAACTAAAATTCTTGGACACCACTGTAATTTTTGTAAGTAAAAGAGTAATATATTTTGATGTCTTGAAATCCATTTGAACTCAAGCTGAGCTGCTAAATCCAAGATCTGATTCAGGAGAATTCAGTCCCATCTGGCTGGCGGGTAGCAGGTGTGCGTGCGAGTGAGCGTGTGTGTGCAGGGAGCGAGAGAGCCCGTCGCAGGGAAGGAAACATTTCCCTTTCCTTGTAAAGCTTTAATTCCAGTTTAATGCTGTGGTTTGAGGCTCGCTGTTTGCAGTTTAAGTTCCTGCCTAATTGCCAACATGTAGTGCCAGTCTCCATTTCTAGATGGTGTGATGGTGTTGGTGAATGGCAGAAACAAGTAAGTGCACAGTGTTATGAAGAAATGTGACTTCTAATCTTTAAATTTTTGTTTTGTTTTCTGATTATACTCAAGATGGATTGTATGGGAGAGCATGAATTTTTATCAATTTTTACAAATTTTAAGTATGCATATGTCTCACAGAATAAACAAGGAAGGTCTCACTGTGGCTTTCAGTATCAGAAAAAATATCAGATCTTCTTCATAGTCGGTGTGTTATCCCACAGCAAAATAGTGGAAGTTGCCTCTTTATTTTTATATAAGTACAGAAAATATATTATGTCATCTCCATTTTCAGTAGTTAAATGACATGTTCTGTATTTTGTATTTGTAATTAGAAAATGAAAGGGTTTTTTTAATCTTTGGAAGTATTTTTAAGTGCTTATTGGTTACCTCAATCCCCTTGACTGGGCCTACTTTCTCTCTTGTAACCTTCAGAAACTTGTTCCAGACATTCTCATTTTCCTCTTTCTGCTTCCCTTTCTTCATCTTTTGATCAGGTGCTGTCGGTTACCTCTCTGACTGTGAACTTTATACTTAGGGCTGTTAAGAACCTGCTCTTCCTTGACTTTTAGCATTAGCTATCAAGTCAGTTCTGTCTCCTGTGCAGTCCTATCAACTGTGTCTTTGCAGACTTTGAAATATTTCCTGTTCTTTTTCATTGTCTTTGCTGCTATACAGCACCATGCTAGAAAATCTTTTTGCACATGTGTCTTTTATGGGAATTGGCATGCAAAGCATTACTTAAGAAAATAAGTAAGCAAACCACCACACTTCTTGTATGGTTTTTAATTTCACACTGCTGCAGTAGCTGACTTTTTTTTGCTGCTTTTGACACGGTTTTCATGGCTGAACGTTTCTAACATAGAGTGGAGCTGGTGCCGTGTTGCAAAGAGAAGTCTATCTTGTTTGACAGACAAAATGATAAGTGTTTCTCGGGACATGGCTGTAAAGACTTTTCTTTTTCTTGTGTTTGTTTGCTTTATGAAGTTAAATGGAAGAGGTCATCCCCTTTGACAGAGCAGATTCTTTTTTCTTCTTGCAATAGGGCTTTGCATGAAAACATTTTTTATTAAGCAAGTCATCCATACTGCACCGTAGGCTGTTTGAGTGTAACAGTATGTTACAGTCTGCAAAGTTAATGCAGTTAATATTCAACTGAACTTTTGGGGGGTTGCTAATCCCTTAGGCAGGCTTAGCAGAAAGGGCAAACATATTTATAGCACTTTGAATCAGACTGCAGTGAACAAGTAACAGTATGTGTTATACCATGCAAATGTTACACAATTTCAGGAAAGCTCAGTGCAGAATCATCTTTTAATAGTACTTAAGTTGGTGAAATATCTCATCTATAACCAACAGAACTGTTGGATCAGCGGACAACAGGTCTGTTAAAAAGGAACTCTGAGAGGTCTTGAGATTCCTTTTCTGGTGATAAATTCTGCAAGTTCTGAGCAGATTTATGGGCTGTTTAACTAGGAGCTAACTGTATTCTTTAAGCTCTGTCATTTGTTTTATTCCCTAATAGGATTTCTCTGGACTTTGTCACATATCTGACTGTGGCCGAGTGCACGCAGTGTTGTCAATAGCCTGTTCCGCGTAGACCACCGTATCTCCCTGTCTTTGCAGGAGTATCAGGATCATTCCGGACTTATCTTTAGTGGCGAATGGGAGCATGACACTGGAGAGGTTAGTGCTCTCTGCGCACTGAGCAAAGGAAACGAGAGTTAAGTCACAAGTTGCAGGCAGTGCATAGAGAAGCTGCCGGGATCGGGCGGGAATATCTAGAAAGGAGGGTAATGTTTCCATGAGGCAGAAACTCCCCGTATTTATGTCAATGAATTGGGTGTATTAGGAGGTAGGTGGTATGGAAAAGCACAGTAAAGCCCTATAATACTACCAGCCATCACGAGTCAAGGAAAAAACAGTATGAGCTAGAATTTTCCACAGAATTTGTTGAAGTGTAGAACTTTCAGTTTAGTAAATAAGAGAATGACTAACTCCAACAATTAACCTCAAAGAGGGCTCAGATGCTTAAATTTATGTGTATACTCAGTCATTTATTGATTTGCCGCCTCACCTGCACCCACTCCTTTCCTTTTGCTCTTGCTCTTTGTAAACCACGTTGGCCATTCATTGTCCTTAGGGCAAAATAATTGACATGTCAGAATTGTTAGGAAAATTGGAAATATGTCGATAAAGATTTTTGTTCCTTTTATGTATTTTTTTTTTTTGTTAAAATGACTGAATACTAAATTAAACTAACAGTATATATGGGAATTATTTACATATGAAATACCAGGGAAGAAAAACTAAATTTATGCAAACTTCCAAATAGCAGAACATATTAAAACGTTAGCTCAGTCGTCAAAAGTGTCTCTTAAGAAAGGAAGGAAATCGTAAGGAAGCTTAGGCTAGTCAGCTGAAGCCCAGTAGGTCTGTAACCAATGCATGTGTAACATGATGTAGCCCACACTGATGTGGAGGTTCCTTGGATTCCCCGGCTCAAACGGCCCCAGCCTGCAGCTAGGTTGGCCTCCATGCACGTCCTAAGGAGGAGTGAGCCGTGTAGTGCTCCTCTGTGCTGAGAGTCCGAAACATTTCTGTCACTTGATCAGGAGTTAAGTGCAGATGTGCCAAGTGAAGGTGTAACTTCAGCGAGCCCGCTGGTGGCTGTACACTGAAGCTTAGCTACTGCGTCCTGCAGCCAGCTTGGCAGCTCAGAAATAAATGAAACCTTCTGCAGTTTTATTGGGAACATAAAGAGTTAACACCCCGGTGATGTTAACTGTGATAAAAGGTGTGTGTGTGTGTGTGTGTGTTCCTGCACCATGCTATATACATTTATGAGCTCTTTTTATAGCAGCATTCCCAGTAGCATTCCCAGGAGCAGTGCAGCTCCAATCAGGACTGGTATGCCGTTGTGCTAGGTGTTGTTCTAATTCATGTGTAAATGGGGGGGTTGCTGCCCTGAGGATATTACAGGGAAATTGCAAACAGGATAAAAAGCAGGAGGAGGTGCTGAGGAGAAGGAGGGCAGCTGCAGCGAGACGCGCTTGTCCGGTTCGTGTACAGCTTGCCTCTCAGGGATGGACATCTTGTTTGTGTCCAACTCTGCTCTCCTCCGAAGAATTAGCCTCATTGACTTTAGTTTGGGTCTTAGCTATTTGACTAGAAATGTAGAGAGACCAAAATGAACCGCTCCTCAGATCCTTCTAACCTCATATTCAGTCCCTAGCAATGACCAACCCCAGATGCCTCAAAGAAACTTGTTAAGAGCCTCACAATGGGATAATCTTCTCTCTACATGGAGTCTCATCCTAGTCTTTCATTATTATGGATTAATTTAAGCTTGGAAGCATGAGCCTTACAACTTATTTGTTGTTCCGCCTCCTCCGGCATGCACCTTGCCTACCGTGTGACGGATGCTGGCGAGCCCCGGGGGCAGCGCGGCGGTCGCGCTGCTTCCTCTGCCGCGCGCCAGGAGAGCCCGGTGGGTGCTTTGCACTAGGGACGTGGGAGAAGTGCCGTGATCGGCCGCGGCCTGCGCCCCCGTGTCGCCGCGTGGCCAAGCTGGGCTGCTGCAGCTGGATTTCCCCAGTTCCCTTTGATTCTTTCAGTGCCTAATTTGCAGTAAAGCACAATAGAAGATAACCATAAATAAATGTGGGAATCTTAGTATTAATTCCTGTTGCTAGCTATGTACATGTGAGCAGCTTGCCATTTGCATATGTGGATCTTGTCATAACAATTTCAGGAAGTGATTTGTTAATAATCAAGTTCTCAGAACAGCTCTAAATCAGTAATTGATGTAGGTCTGGATAAAGCAAGGCTTCCGCCTGCCTGTTTTGTGAAGCATTTTTGGCAAGTTTCAAGCTAGCGTGAAAACTAGCCATCAGAATAAAATTTAGGACAGCTGGGATGCTTTGCAGTGAAGACTTTTGGCTCCACAGTTCAAATAATCACAATAGCAGCTCAATTTAGCCTTTGGCTGGGTAGGTTTGGCAGGGCACAATGAAAAATAATTATTTCATGGCCTGCTTATTTGTCCCTTAACAAATAAACTCTCCGACCTATGCAGGCTTATGTAAATATGCTGCCGTATGTGGGGTTGTAGAGCGCTGTAATACCCCCATTTGGAAATAGGTTTTATTTGCCCGCTCATGTTAAAAACTCTTTCAGAGCTCTGTTTGAGGACCAAAGGGAGGGAGGGAGGGTATCGGATGCTGAACCCCTGACAGCCAAGCACAGAGCCTAAAAAGCCACCAAAGGCAGCCGCCTTTCTGCAGACACGTCCATTAGTATGCAGCGTTTTCACTGTTGTAATAATAAGAGCAATCATGATACGAACAAGTCCGTCTCCTCACAGGCTCCCCACGCGGGATGCGGAGTGACAGCTCCTAAAGCATTTGGATATTTGCCTGCCTGCGCGCGGCTCGGCTCACCACGTTGAAACTTTCTCTCCATCTTACGGCTGCCCGGATCGCCCTCTCGGTTGCTTTAGTGACAGCTCCGAACGCGAGACGGGGGACAGGGGCCATAAACGCTTAGCAAAGCGCTGTCCGTGCGTGCGTCTTTGAGGGGAAAGTTTTATTATACTCGATGGAGCGACGAGCCTCATGACTTTCTGCTGCTGTTTTTCTAGTCCTTGCACTGTTTGTTGGACTGGCAGCAGCTAATGCATCACACCGCGTTTCTGTTTCCCGCTCTAGAGGGGCAAAACGCACAGAAGACTACAGACTGGTGTGTTTTTCTGCCAATAGCACCCTGGTTTGTGGGCAGCGAAGGAAGCCTTGTTCCCGGTGGTCTGGAGGATGTCCCTAGAGCAGCTGCCGGGCCGCGCTCGGGGCAGCGCCCGCGCGTGCCCGTGGGCCCCTGCCCGCGCGCTTCCCGCCGAGGTGGCCCTGAGCTGCTCTCAGTCGTGCCGCGTCTTCTCAAAGTGCCATTTTAAAATAAAAGATCAGCAGTCATGTCATGCATCGGGATGAATTTCTAAATGTAAATGAGATTCCCTCAGTAATTTATTTACATTTGTTTTCAGCACAACAAATGAGACATCACGTAGCTTCATAATTTCCCATGACCGAGTCACCAGCATGAGGTGTGTAATTTACCCTGATTTAAGATGCTTATCTAGAGGTTCTTGCAACAATACCTGGTGGGTTTTTTTATGGTACTTTTTGTTGACTTTTAACCCATACACTTCACCTCCTTCTCTGTTTCTCAGTTGAAAATGAGTTGTGAATGTGCCTGCTTCTTGAGAGCGTTTTTGCAGGACGAGTGAGAGAGGAATGGCTTTGTTAGCATGTCTGGTATATAATGCATTTTTTTCTGGCTTTTCCCTCACGTTGTGGTAAATTTCCTTGCAGGCTTCTGTTGGCCACAATGAACGTATCTTGATTTATAATCTGCCGATTGCAGGAAGGAAAGGTTGACTGTGGACGTGTCTGATGGAAAAAGGATTCTCCGTGAAGCACGAATTGGAAGTGTCCTACTGGCATCATCTCTCCCCCTTGTTTTTTAAGCTAAAATGCTGTTTCTTAGGCCTGCTCTTGGCTCTGCTGCTGACTTGGAGAATCTTTGATCTGCCTGAGGCTGAAATGATGCTCTCATTGAGAGTAGATGTGAACTTAAATTTTGACATAATGTGAACACAGCCGTGTTACACAGCAATCGTTACTTTTAAGCTCACAGTTGGAACATTTAGATGTCTAACTACTTGCTTGAGTGTTTTGGGTAGGTAGATGATTAAAAGTGCAATGTACCGTGCATACGATTTTGTACCTCTTATCCTGCAGGCTCCGTTAAGGCTTGGCTACAAAACAGGGCAATAGGATTTGTTATTTTACAGGGTAACAGCACGGGAAACCTGTGAGACTCAGATCTCAAAGATACTGATAGTTCAGTACTGGTACAAACGCTGTGTTGTATAATTACACGGTAGCAGTAGTTTGTAATGTTAGTATGCAAAAATACCAAACATTTTTATACAGGTAAGCATGTGAAGCATGTGAGGCACGTTAAACATAGTGGTTACTCTTTTTCTCATTGAGTAGAAATATGACATTTCTTTTTGTTCAATCCCAAAGCAAAATTCAGTGTTTTCCTTTAACCTGAATAAGTGGTTTCCAAAAGAGAATAGATTTGGACTGTTTTTTAATGCGCGTTGTGAGTACTCGGACCCAGTTCAGATTCAGCTTTTAGTCTGCTAGTGATTTCCTTAACGTTGCATGAGTCTAGCACCAAATTATGCTGATGGCCATTCTCTTAGCAAATTATTTACAGAGCTGCTGTTAAATTATATAAATCTTCCAGACAAGCAGAGCTCTGGGCAAATTTTTTTCATCCAAGTTATCTTTCATAGTATACTTAAAAGCAAAAGCTTACAGGAGCAGCATGAACATTATTTTGTGTATGTGTTTATGGATATGTGGAAACAGCACCGTTTTAGAAATAGCAGGTTCTCTACCTGAGGAAAAAGAAGAAACTCTGGGAAGAAAACAACCGCTGTCCATGTAGTCCTCATCTGGAAGCAAAAGGTTCACATTACAGAGATGCCTTAATAGGGCCGAAGGTAAGATGAGAGTTTCTGCACACTGTGGTCTCATCCAGGATCTTGGGACATAGTTGTTTTTCCCACAGACTTATGGCTGCGTGCTGCTGCCCTCTCCTTTGTACATCAGAGCAAGCACATCTGCCTTCACTGGTTCTTTTCACATCCTGGCTCTCTGGTGCAGGAATTTTGGCCACTTTTGCAAAGTGTGGTGGAAATATATTTGCTTATCTGAAAGCGATATGCTCTTTTATCATATTGCCCCAATCTAGGAGGATTGTGCTGCTGTGTGGTTGACAAATTTATAAAAAGAACAGCAATGCTATAACAGCCCCAGCTCCCTTTCATAACTGGCATGCTTTCAAACTCTCTTCCAACATTTGGAAATACTGTTGGTGTAGAACATCTATATTTGGGTTTATGTGTAATGATCATACCTACTGGTGCACACAGGAAAGCATTGCCATACACCATTGTTTAAGGACTCTTGATGCAATGCTTATGTTTAGCTCAGTGTTTTTTAATCACTGCTTTTATTTAGGATTTTTTTTTTAGATTTGTTTAGGAGTTTTTTTTATTATTTCTCTTTAACATGTGTGCACTGTGGATCAAGAATGCCTTTCCAGCCTCTTGTGTACTTTTGGTTTAACAAATATAAAAATTCAGATTTTATGCTAGTTCCCAGGCATAATTTCTTTTGAAAACACAAGTGCTGAAAAACTCTGTTTTCCAGACCTCTGTGAAATTCAGCCATGGGTAGACAGTGAAGTTGGAACACACAGACTTGAGTGGGTCCTCTGTACTGAGGACCCAGATGTTGAAAACCTTCTACGTGAGAACTGGGACAACAGGTTTAAAGATGCAGGAGAGCTAAAGGTCTTTGCCAATTTAACATCAGGCTGAACCTTCTCTAATGGTCAGCACTGCTAGTTTGCATCATCTTGGGCCATGTTTGTTACATGAGGGCTGCACAGGTCCTTGGGGAAGACCTGAGGAGGCCACACGGCAGCCCATCTGGGTGGATCCAGTCTGGGAACATGGGAGGTGGTGTTTAGGAAAAAACGCGATTGGAAAGGCGGGAGTTTTGAGCTTTTACATGACTGCGCTTTAGGAATTGAGCTCCTCACCTGAAAATCTGTGCAACATGGAGACTTTAACAATAGCTGAACAGAAAGAATCTTCCTCCTCCTCCTCCCCACCTTTGGTGAACTGCTTCATTGTGTTGTTTGAGGAAATTTTGAGTGGCAGGATGCAAATGTGAAGTTGTGGGAATGTTAGGTCTCCTTTACTCATGACCTAGCGTGCCTCTGTTTAGGAGGCCCCTTTGCTTACAAATGCCCTCACACATAGGAAGATGTTCACAACTGGCTCTGTCAAGATGGATCATTTTAGCTCTCCAGGTCCCTAATTCCATAACAGTGGTGTGAAGATGGTGGCTGCTGTACAGATAGGGAGAGTTAGGTTTCTGAAAAACCCAAGACGATCCAACCTGTATGTCTCTCAAGTTCTTTATTCCCCCAGTTCTAATCCATATCTCACTTATTGCTAGAGTCAACAGCCTAACAGTAACAAAGAAATAAAACCTTTCATCATCTATTGATTTTCAGTCTTTAAAAAATAACAATAAGCTTTTTTTTTGTCCAGTTTCTCAATAAATAGGAACATTTATTGGTTTTTCAGTTTTACTGTATTGCATGAGAATGTATTTTACTGCATATAGTGGGTAATGTAGCATCAAGATACATGTTTACGTTCAGCAAGTAACTTTTGAAATTGCATAGCTCAACTGAGACAGGCAAGCGAATATTGTAATACTAGCTTAATTTAGGTTACAATGCAGATTAGTCAGGCTTGAGTCCATTTCTCTATTTGTCCTATTGTGATTGTCTTAACTAGCAGAGGAGAATTGCTGTTAAAAAAAATAGAGTAGAACTTCAGTAGAGATGGACATCTACTTTTTTTTGCTACCTGAGGAAAAGGGAGAAATTTTGTAGCTAAGTAAGCACTGCAATATCCGTTTTTTTTCTTGTTGGTTGTGTTTTTTTTTTTCCTCCTGGAAATCTGCCACAGACAATCTTGCGCAGGTTGGTCAAGTCATGATATTCGGCCTGTGTAATACAATGTGTCAAATGAGTTGGCGTGAAAATCCTCTTTCCAGATGACCCTTCTGTAACTTTCTCTTAAAAAAAAAAAAAAAAAAAAGAGAGAGAGAGAGAAAACACTGATGAACAAACTGGAATTTGATTTAGCCAAGGTGGACCTGTGAAATCCCAGGCTGCCTCCTGGCTTGCAGGGAACCAGAGAATCCCCTGCTGGTTTTGTGTTGTGGAATCCTGGGGCTGTGAAATCCTTTCCACAACCTGCTGCCAGGAGAAACGTAGGATGAATAGTTGCCTCACTTTTGCTCTTGTGGTGAGGAATGGCAATTTTATGGTATTTTTCGCCCCTTTGCAGAAACAGTGAAACAGTTTATATATATATATATATTTTTTATTAAGAAACATCTTTTCTTCAGCCCCATGGCCAAAGACAGGTCTCAGTTGTTTCCATCTCACCACTGAAATATTTGGAGTGGAGGTGCCACTACTGAGGTCCAAAAGGGAGCAACTGCTTTTTCTTTTAGGCAATTGAAATGATCATTCTGGCAGTTTCTTAGAAAATTTCACCTGGGACATGAAACATTTTCTCATATACCATGAATATAGAGACAGTTCTGGCTTGCGTTTCGTAAACATTGAGCTGTAAGAGTCATATTGGTGAAAGGAAGCTTAGCAAAGAACCATTTGGCCAAGGGGCTTCATCGTGTGTGTGTTGGATGGGCTTCTGCCCGGCCCGGGCGCTTCCTCACGGGCTGCTGGGGCTCTCACTGTCATCTCAGCAAGGCCAAAGTAATTCACATTTCTCCTAATATGCAGAGGAGATGTGGGGCAGGCAAAGTCGGAAAGCAGAATCAAACCTGCAGTTCTCTAACTTTAGCATTCCTGCATGTGTAATTTTGCCACGATCTTTAATTAAATTCTTTTGGAGGGGAGATTAATCTGGTGCAGCAACTGGGGGAAAAGGAAACTCTGTTTTACAGTAGGAGTCTAGATGACAGCACACTGAAAACGCAAAATGTGACATTCACATGAAAGTGGGCTAACCAAGCCTGATAGAAGAGAGCCAAAATGACTGCAGTAAAAAGAATACAAGTAGTTGAAGAAAGCAACAGTTTCTGTATTTATTGAAATACCACAATTGATGCTGAAGGTGGTGGTGATCCAATGCAGATTTGTAGAGCTGCCCAGAGAGAGGTGGCTGTGGCAAAGGGCAGGTGTGGTTGGGTTCAGGTTCAGGAGAAGCTAGGGTTAGGAGAGGATTGCCCTTCCTCTTTGAACACACAGTGTAGTGGGGTGATTTCATCACACTGAATGGAAAGATACTGTATTCAGGACCACTCTTTTCTGGGCTGGAAAATGAATTTTCAGAGGGTGCTTGAGCCCAAATGTACATTGTAGCCGTATCTGTGGTCAGTTAGAAGAGGTGTGATTGACCGTGAGGCAGTCACGGTCTATGTACAGACAGTGCTCTGGTTCTGCCTGGAGTTGTATATTCAGTAAATCAATCTGCAATAGTAAATAATTTGTAAAAGTGATTTGGAAATTAACTCTGCTCCACAAGCAACATCCAGGGCACAAAGCCATGTGGCATCATTTTTGTTCTTTCTAACTTAAAAAAAAAAAGATTTCCTCTTCCACTAAAAAAAAAAAAGAGGCAAAAAACTTTTCCATCACAGATTGAGCTTTGCCTTGTGATTAAGTAAATCTTGTTTGTAGTCTTGAAACTTCTAGCATTTCCAGGAGTATTTGTGTGAACAAAACTACTGGCCTGAATGAGATGAAAGAAAAAAAATATCTTGGGAGCGCTCCCATGCCTGTTCCAACATGTTCAGGCCAATTCATTCACACTTTTGTTAGAATAAACAGCCTTTCCTCTGTTCTTTGATTCTGGTCCTTCACCTTGATGCTCACGTGGGTCACAGCAAACCACTGTTCTCTCCATCACCAGAAGGTGCTGAATTTCGGTACAGAAGTGAATTGCTGCTGCCATACAGTCTGACTTAGCAGCACTATGTCCATGTAAGATGTAATTATTTATTGGAATAAAGAGTCAGAGGACCATTTAAATGCAGAATTGCCAGCAATTTTTAGACTGTTAGGTTTGAAAAGCAATAGAGAATCTGACCTTAAGGTATCCTGCGTAAATAAAGCCTTAGGTGCAGGTCTTACCTTGTCTCTCCACTCAATTTCTTTTCCCGTGTTCATTAGTGTACTTTCTGAATGTGAGTAGCAAGGTTTTTTTGTTTTTTGTTTTTTGTTTTTTGTTTTTTTTTGTCTTGGCAGCTAGCATATTCCAGAGGACATAAGTTCTTCTTGTGAAAGACGACCAGGGTAACTATAATAGATGCCAATTTAACACCTTTGGGTGGTGTAGAAGGACACGAGGGCATCTCTGCTGCTCTCCAGTGGCGTGAACTGATGGACTGAATAATTCTGGAGCCAACAGATGAGGTGGTGTGTCTTATACCTCTGTGCACCAGCTGTGGCTGGTGTGGTCCCGGGGGCGATATCAGAGAGGAAATGAACTCTCGTGTACTCCTATACACTCCTATACACTTCTAGAACCAAATCGTCACTCAACACCCTTGTTGCTGTCACGCTCTGGGCAGTATACCTCCACCCCAGGAGCAAGTGCTACAGGGAGCTTTAGTTTGGATTCCACTTTTAAAACTAACTTTCATGTGAACCTGGAAAAAAAAAAGAAAAAAAAAAAGTGAATTGAAAAAACAATAAATTAAGTGAAAGGTGGAATGGGAGGCATAGAACAATCAAGGGGGTCTTTTTCTCTTTGGAAGATGGTAGAGGAAAAAAATAAGAGGAAAATGTTAGGGATCCTCTCCTCATATTCATTGTTTCTTCGGTTCAGCCCATTACACGCGCACGGCCCCAACACCTTCGATCATTTCGACATCAGCTCTGTCACTCCGAGGGCAGCCTTCGCTCCCCTGCCTTTTAGCACCGCGCTTGCTCTGGGCATTCCCCCCGGGCAGTCTCTGCACTTACTGCTTCTTCCCACTCGCAGCTGCAGGGAGCACGTTGCACTAGCACATCGGAGCCCAGCATCACACTTAAGCCGCACAAAGGCCACTTGAGATCACTTGCGTTTTTCATTATCCTTCCCGAGTAGCTGCTCAAAAGGTACAGTGGCTTTTCTGGCTGTTTGGACTCATATGGAAGGCTGTCATTTTGGATTACCAGTCCATCAATGGCCTATAATTGTTATGCCAAAACATTGCACAAACATAAATAACCAATTGCACAATTGAGATTGCTTTCTCCACTGCACACCACTCATCATATTCCTCATCCACACATATAGGTAGCATCTGGCGTTAACAAAGGCCATACTTGTCATATTGCAACATCTATTTTGTAGTGAAAGTATCTTTTGTATATCCCTTTGTTAAGGGTCATGTCAGCTTGTTCAATAAACGTGAAAATGGTATTTAGAAGGTCTGCAGTGGACATCCTTTTTTTGTCAAATGTTTAGTGAAAGCTTAGTGCAGTGGTGCCCCAGGATACAAATGCAGATCTCGGAAAAGGAGTTGGATGCAGATCAGCCAAGGACTCTCCCTTTTCTTAACACTATTCAAGTAAGTAATATGGCATTCTGCTACTTTTTTAAAATTGAGGCAAATAACGCAGGAGAGCTTCCCTACACAGTGGGTGTTCCAAGGACACCAGTGCTGTGAGCCTGCATTAAATACATAATCATTCTTGCTGATGAGCCACGCCAAAACTAAGCAAAACGAAGCCACGCTGAAAGATGCAGGAGGTGGCAGGGAAGAGCCCTAGCGTGGCTGCAGAGCAAAGCCTCCAAAATTGCCCCGTGCCTCCTATTGCCAGGCTTGGGCAGAAAGTTTTGTGCTGGAGGGTATGGAGGGTGTGTTTGCCGCTCGTGTAAAGACAGCTGCCTCCCGCAAGGAGTATAGGAACCCAGTGCATTGGAGGCATGAGGAGATTTGCAGCACTGTAATTCATCCTGGGAAAAGGAAATGATGTAAGCTTCTACTTCTGGATTCTTTTGCCAGAACTATATAAATTTAAGAAATAAAACACAAACAGAAAATTGATTTCTGAATGGCAGTGAATTATTTTCATTAGAGGATATGTAGTTCTGTGTCAAGGGAAGAAACCTCAGTGTACTGTGTGCTACTTTCTGGAGCATTACTTAATGTACCAGTCATTGCTGGGAACATGGAGTCCTTTTAATGCTAGTCAGGTAATATGTCATTCTCTCTGTAGAAACGGTGCAGCAGGGACATGAGTTATATACTGATGGAGTTATCAGAAGATCATGTGGTAGCACTAATGTGAGTCACTACAGTGGAGTTTGCCCCATTTGAAATTTTTACATAATTAAATATAAGTGAGTCATTGTCCAAATTCTGCCAAAGTGCAGATGTCTTTAATTCAGCATATGCAATTCAGCTTGCGTATGCCTCCCATACAGTGAACATCTTCTCCTTTTGTACACAACTTTCAGCTAAAGCCCAGTCTACGAGCCGCTTCCTGTCACCATTCAACATGCAAAATTCCCAGTGAAATCTGTGGTAGCTTTGGTAAAAATAGCTGGAACACTGAGACCTTAAATAGACCTCTGCACTTCATTTTATGTTTTGCCCATAATTCTTTAAATACACACAGCTGATGAAAACAAATGTATTTTTGTTGCTGCACCAACAAAAGGTATGGCCCCTATGTCCTATGTTCAGCAGCCTACTGAAACATCTGTCTCTGTGTAGAAAGAACTAAGGAACACGAAGGGGATAAAAAACGTAGGATATGTTTCCTTAAAGGGGAGTGAGCTGCAGGTGCTTGCCTAAATACTAAGCTACTAAATTTTTTAATGATAAACTTCAAGATGGAGGTTGGCTGAGTGCTCAAGGTTAGTAAGAAGAGGCTGTTTCATCTGGCTTAAAAACATCTAAGATGCAGGTAGTTCTGCTGGCTGCATTTGTGAAGATTTCACAAGCCTGTATGTTCCTGAGGTCTCTTGATGAACCATCCACTCGCTGAGTCATCTGGCTGAAGAGGCGGCTGCTTTTCTTTCTTTCCTATCTTTTCCTCCCCCTCCCCTTTCTTTCTCAGCTGCAGATCTAATTGTTCTTCATCTACTGCTAAAATGTACCAAAAATGTGATTAACCATCACATTCAGAAGTAGCTGGTAGTTTTTCTGAGCCAAGAGGGCACAGCAGGCAAGAACAGGCATATATGAAAATGTTGGAAAAGAGTATGATTAACTCATGGGAGATAGTGGAAATGACTAAGTCCGCTCTTGTAATTTCTGAGTCATTGACGAGATGCTATTTTTTCTCATTTATTAATGCCTCCTTTAATAGGGACATTAAATAATGTTTACTGCTAGAAATTCTTTGCCACAGAAGGGATAATATGCTTTAAATCCATGTCAGTTTTATCCATAGGTTGGTCTGGATGTACCAAATGTTTGAAGGACTTTCACCACTTTTCAGATTCATCACCAGTCGGGTTGATCGGTTGGGTTTATATGCATTACCATTTCTGTGCAAATATTTAGCACAAACCATAATGTTTGAATAGTTGGGTTTTTTTGGAGCTTCTCTCTACAGCCTCTGTACTTATAGCTGCATGGAGAGGATCCTGCTCTTGAAAGTTTCCTTTGAGCCTTATGTCTGTATGTTTTCTTCTAGACTTTAAAATGGGATGTTCTCTTTTTCTGGAGCTCAAAATAGGAGGCTACGTTACAGGGGAAATGCACGTATTGTGTTAAAAAAACATGCTTCTTCTCTTACAGAAGAATTGCAACAGTTTGTAAAAGGACGGTGTGCCAGCAAGCCCCTCCAAAAAGTAACCATCCAAGGGGGGATGTGTTCAAGCACCCTCTGAGAGCTGCCGAGGCAATTTGCTTGTGACTGGAATAAGAAATACATTCCTGTTTCCCAATGTAGTCATGCGTCATGTACTGCTCACGTAATGAAGCAAATGAAGAAGGAAAAAGAAGTGCCCACTCCTTCACCTTCTTCCAAGAAGGAATCGGGCTGGTAAGCAGCCTGCTTACCATGTAAATAAGCAGCCGGGCTCAGGAGCACATCGGTTTTGACAGCCACGGTACCTGCTGCCCATTTCGGTTCAGTGTAAGTGTTCTGCCTTGCTTTTCATCTCAGAGCCTGTTCTCGTTAACTTTCTTTTAGGGTAGCATCCTTGTTCCAAAGGCTGAAGGTGCGTGGATTTGCCTGCAGAGCACCATGTCCTAAATGATGCAACTCGGGTGCTGGGAGCAGGGTAATTGCGCTAGGGTGAAGCTTCTCGCGGGATAATTGCTCTCCGTGCGAGGGTGGGGATAAAGCCGGTGCGGAGCGCGGCCGTGACGCCGTTTCGCGCTTCCCAGTGCTTATTTGTGCTCCCTGCGTGGTCCCGCTCGCCTGAGCCGGCCTGGCCGCGGGGAGGCCCAAGCCGCGACGTCGTCGGCTCAGGGCCTGCGATGCCAAGTGTGTGGGATTCGCTCTGAGGAGAACAGGGTTCGAACCAGCAGGGCTCAAACCAGCAGTTCTCTGGCGCCGTTGAGAACCAGTTCTGCGAAGCAGCTGCACGCTGCTGCTGGTGGTGCTGCTGCTGGTGGTGCTGCTGCTGGTGGTGCTGCTGCTGGTGGTGCTGCTGCGTGCTCTTCTGCCCCATTACTGCCTGGCACTTGCCCACCCGGGAGTGAACCCTGCTTCAGCTGCGTGCACTTGCAGATGTTGGGATTTCCATTTCAAAGCACAAACAATTCTAATATTAAAAAGGCTGCTTCCCCAGTGGGAACAGGGGTTGCCTGAGCTCCTTGACTTTTCTTCTTCATCTTTTGATCACATGTGATAACACCTTTAGATCTCTCTGTCTTCTTTTTTTTGTCAGCATCACAGTGGACAAAATGTCAGGTGAAGTTAAAGTAGACATGTTTCCTTGGAGAGATAAAGGTCCTCCTCTGTGGCCCATTATATGGTTGAATCTGCTTCCATGTTCTGCTGGGGCTTAGTCTGCTAGGACATTTCTTTGCTTGACTTCAATTTGCATACCTACTGTATGAATAAGGGGGAGACTTGGTCATAGCATAGATGTACTAATGGAGAGAAAAGGGTTTTTCTAGAGTGTCTGTGTGCCTTTCTGAGACCTCCAGAATGTCTGCCACTTAACATAGGATTCAGCGGTTTTTCCATTATGACTTTTATCAATGAGCCTTAAAAGCATTGATATTTTCAGGCTTCACATATATATATATATATATATACATATATATGTGCATATATATATATATTGCAGTTCTATAACTATAACTATATATGTATAGTTATATCCTTGAACCATGCACTAGCCATAGGTGTGATGTCGCCAAGCTCAGTGGGAAAACTCCCATGCGCGGTTGTGTTTAATACTTCTTCCTTTCTCTCTGGAATGTCGGACTAGGATGGGATCCTCGGTCCCCTGCTGCATGCACAGACATTAGGCTGGTAGCACTCAGGTCCTGACGTGATTTGCTGTTGCCCTCAAAATGTCTGCTCCTATGTTGTATATTGAGGATAATCCTTTGTTTAATTTTTTTTAACATTTTGAAAGGAAAATAGGGGTCTTATTCAGGCCTTTCCATTTTTGCATGATAGTACAGTTGAACAACGTGTACATGTGTTAATTAAACATCCCTTCTTATCACTGTTTTGGTAAGTGTCCTGTAAATTTAATCACTACGACACCTCTGTACACATTACAATCCTTTTAAAGATCTACAGAAAAATCCTGGTGGATTATTCAAAGCACTAAATCACACAGAATTACAGTAGTTATTAGAGGCATTAAAACCTGTGATAAGAAGCTTTATCATGCATTTTTGGGGAGGCTTAGTCTTTATCACAGATGACTGTAAATAGAAGTGAAGAGTAAAAAACTTGATAACAGTTTATTTTACAGTACATCAATAACTAAGTATTGTAATTACAGTATAATTACATAATAATTATTGCATAGTGAGGTAACTACAGTATATTAGAGTTTTCTTGACTTTACATGATCATAACCTTTTGCAAGACCTGAACAGATATGGAGCCTTATCCTCCTCTCATTTACTCTATGATTACACACATGCACGTACACACATGCATACATACACACAGATGTACGCAGAATGTGTATATATACATATATATATATAATGTATAGATTGTGGTTGACTTTATAGGAGTTGAACCTGTTTACATTGGTTTACATGGAGGAGGAATGTGCAGTATGACATGTTAAAGTAGATAGGATATATTCTACATTACATTAATCTAGACTAAGGAGTATAAAAGAAGAGAATTGGATTTTAGCTGTAGTTATATTTAGCTATCTAATTTATTTCTTTCCTCTTTTTGGCACTCGAAAAGTTGTAATGTTTTTAATCATTTAGATAAACCCCTCAGTTACAGACCTACTCAGTGTGTGGGTGTTTATATTATATCTGCAGATTATTTATCTCTGTACATCCGCATCTGAATATAGATTAGATTAAAGCTTTGATAATTGTGCTCGGTCTGTGTGTGCATGCCTGTGTTTAATATTTCCGGTAGTAACCCTGAAGTGTTTTGTCATTTTTGGGTGTAGGCTGAGTGAAGATATTCAATTAAGTATGACTTCTTCTAATTTAGTGCTGTTTACAATGTTAAAGGTTCCAGTTAATTAAGAACAGTTTTGAAGCTGGCAGGAGAAATGTTGTTCAAGTTGAAATTAAGAGCTTTTACTGATAGTAAGTGCTGAACATATAAAACAGGGCATGTGAGGCGCGTGAAGTAACTTGTGCTCCTCTGAGCCGTGGCGGGCCCTGGGTTAGCAGTCTGTGCGCAGGTTTAGGCAGCGGGGCCCAGGTCAGGTATAGAGGGTTTGGAGAAAGTCCCGAGAAAAAGTGGTGAGAGTGATAAGAAAGTGACAAAATTCATGATCTGCCATGAAATATTGACAGAATTGGGGGTGATCAACCTGAAAGAGAGAAGTCTGAGGGAGAATGTGATAAAAGCCTGAGAATACCAAAGACCACTGAAAAAGAAATTAAATAATTTATTCCCTAGGTGCAGGGGAGAAGTGGGAGAGTATGTGAGAGGTGAACCAAAGACCACTAGTAGCTCCATTTTCTTTGGCTCAGTATGTGGCAACCTCTTCAAGAAGCATGGCTGTGGAAAGCGGTGTATCCCCTCTTGGATTACTAGCAGGTCGGAAGGAAAACAAATGCTTCACTCATCTGAAATAAAAATTATGCCCAATGAAAGGCCTCGTAAATAATCATCATCCTCTTGGGTTTGGTAAACCTCTCCAACTCTTCAGTGTCTATCCAGATCTGAGGGCAGATGCTGTACTGATAGGAGCTAGTGGCAGAACTTCCACCGGCAGCAGTGGAACCAGCATTGATTTATCCTGGGGAATGCCTGTGTTTTGCTCAGCTTTGTGAACTCTGAAATGTGCAAGGGAGGAATAGTTTATGTTATTTAATAAAGAATTATATGCTGAGAATAATTGCATTTCCAAAGGTAGTGACCCTAGTTGTCAACTCTGTAACTACTATGTGGTCCCAGTATCTAAAGTCCAGTAGCAAATGTGAGTGTAAAGTTGACGTGTTCTAGCTTCCGCTTCTCAGTCTTTTGACTGAGCTAAATGTCAGGAAATATATTTACTATCTCTCTGCATTGGTTACGGGACTGTATGTTTTGTTTTCAGATGGAATAACTTAGATTTTTTTTCTCTTTTTTTACTAAAACTAAAGCTCACTAACATCCCAATGTAACTTGCATACAGCCTTCTGACTTTCTCGAGAAGAAATATTGTTTTATTTCTGTAATAGCTGGCATTTCCAGTAAACACTGAGAGTAAATGATCCAGCTGGAGAA
Source organism: Nothocercus julius (assembly GCA_013398735.1). NCBI lineage: Eukaryota > Metazoa > Chordata > Aves > Tinamiformes > Tinamidae > Nothocercus > Nothocercus julius. The sequence goes on from VZSV01000012.1 coordinate 1,830,147, forward strand.
CATTTTCTTTGATATTCTTCCTGCTTCTTCTTTTTTTTTTTACTCTGGTTTGTACGATTCGGTAAAGAGAGATACATTTAATTTTCCTTTGTTTTCTGGGACCTGAGACTCAGGAGTAAATACAGTATTTCCAAGTTTCTAACTTTGCTACAAGACCACCATGCTCTTGGGCATGGGGCAGGTGTGTTGCGCTAAGTAATTCCCCTAAAACGGTGTTTGTTTTTCCTCTGAGAGATGCTTGAAACTCAGATTTTTGAAACCATGACTGCTGTTAGGTGTAGGTGAAGCTCATGGCCTCCCATATCATTCTTAAATGGTGTGTGAAACAGCAGGCTGAGGAGTAGCATGGAAGCACTGTGCCTCCAAGACAGAAAGGTTCAAAACCGGAGGATTAATCTGAAGGTTGTTGGTTCCTTTATAAGTATTTAACAGGAAGCATGAACAGAAAGATGCTGAGGTTGCTGCTTGTCGCTGAGGCCACTTTCATGCATCCACTGAGTGTATTTACAGTGCTCATTATGCTGTCGGGGGCTTTGGTTTCCATTTCAGAGAGAAAGGGTCTCCAGTGATTTTCTGAACACAGTGAAAGAGGGACTTTCTAAATTTCCTTTTGGCCTCATAGTATTTTCAGTGATTATGTTTTTAAGGATATGATTTTCTTAAAATTGGTTTTATTTTAGAAAACATTTTTTATGGAGGCACATTAGAGTGGAAAGGTTAGGATTATTTAAGGGAGGAGAATTAATTGTGTCACTTCTATGGGCATTAGGCAAATTGCCTCACTTGGAGTTAAGAGGCAGCCTGGGAGTATTTAAGTGTAGGGTGCCTGCAATGCACTTTATGATAGTCTTAGCTTACGACCTTATATCATTTTATTTCTCCATTAAATCAAGACACTTTGCACACTGAGACTGGTATTGTGTGTGGTGCGGTAGTTGGCACCTTGTGTTCTGAGGGCTGTGTGTCATGCCATGATAAAACAGGGAAGCAAGTTTATAATACGCTGGAAGTTTGTGTGATAATCCAAGAAATAAGAAGTGATACGTGGTATGTAGCAGGACAGAAAATACACAAGTGAGATGGAAAGCTATCCACCTCAGAGTATGTTCTCTGTGTTTTACAGATAAGTTTGTGCACTGTATAGCACATACTGTGGAAAAAGTGGACGGCTTAAACGTAATTATTGGCCATATCCAGAAATACTAGGCCAAGTCTCTGACTTCAGAGGTAATAAATATCTTGCAGTTGAGTCCAGTAATTGCACTTAGTATTTGAGCATTAACTTGGCCTTTTACAGAGGGGTGCTGAGACCTGTTCTGTGCCCCGGCACGGGCTGGGGGTGTTCGGTGACTCGAGGCACCCTCCTGCCTTGGGGGGAGAGGAGAGGGACTAATGAACGATCATATTTCTGAGTGCTATTTTGCATAAAACAAGTTCTCACAGGAGGAACAGCAGGCTGCTTTCAGGTGCTAGCAGTAGGGTCGCTTCCTGGGTGGGGGAGCTCCCATGCTGCTGATTGATAGGGGCTGGGTTTAGTCTGGCACCGTGGCCTCAGTAGAGCTGCTCGGGGACCTCGGAAGAGGTGGTTTATGGCTCCTAAATAAGTTTTAGCGCGAGTTACATGTTACGTGGTCCAGCCCTGTGCAGACAGACAAACTGAACTGTGAACGGAGATCCAGCTCTGCAGTCCTGGCTTTTCTTCAAGTCAAAAATTGAAACATTTAGGGAGTTTAGGCGTTTTCAGGGCTAGGTAGAAGCTGAATTGTCAAGGCTGCTGTTTTGTACCAGTTGTATAAATTCTTCCCAAGTCCAGCTTTGCGGTATAAAGATGCTTCTTTTGAATCCAGTCAAATCACACTTTTTTAGGATGGAAGTGCAGGTGTTTTTGAGAGAAACCGTCATCAGTGTTTTGTTCCAAAATAAGTAATTTTGACTCTGTAAAGAACAGATAATAACATTACAGAGCCAAATGTTTTTCGTAATAAATATGTGATATGTTCGCATGGCAGCCAGGGCTCAGATTGTCATTACCTGGAGCAGTCTAGCGGCCTTTTCTCCTCCATAGTTCTTCACAGGAATTTAGGTCTTCCCAGAGGGAGGCCAAGATGACACAGAGGCCCAGATCACGGAGGCCCTGCATATTTTAGGTGCTTGGTGCAGTGAGATTCACCGAGCGAAGACACACTTCTGGAAAGGTGTTGCTTGCCCCACTTATCTGCACTGGATGCTGACTTGCCCGCTGCATGATAAGCCTTTAATTGTCCACGTTGCTAGCAAGCTGCGCGATCAAAGGGGAGGGAGGAGGGCGTTGTGGAAAGCTGCAAAGTCCAGAGCAAGTAACAACCGATTTTTTACAGCACGCGGGAATGAGCTGGCTGCTGCGTCCGCGCACGTTCCCTAAATGAATAAAGGGCAAAGGCCAGGCAAGCTGGCAAGGGCCGCCACGGCGCGCGCTGAGGGAGCGCCCGGCCCAAGGGCGGACGGGTCTCAGCCGGCGCCGGCTGAGCCCCCGCGCCCCTCGCTCCTCTCCGTGGTGCACCTGAGCCTCAGAGAGAGCATCCTCCCCTCCAAAAGCCCTGTCATCCCCTCAACATCCCCCGCTTCTGCAGGTGATGTCTCCTGCCGCTTTCTGGAGGAAGCGCAGAAGAGCTCCCTGCTTGCCTTAGCCCAGAACAGCCCTGTGTGAGGCACAGGCAGAATGTGGTTAGGCAGTACGAGGGAGAGCCTAGAAAACAGCATTTCTGCCCCAGCTGAGTCTCGCATTTGGCTGCTAACGCGTGGGAGGTTTCGCTTCCTTTGAGGTTGGTATTTTTATGGCTTGCCATTGCCATTGACCCGGGCACGTGTCGCGGTGTGGCAGCGAGATCCTCGACTGAGGGAGTGCTGCCCCCGTCTACGGAGCACTCCCATAGATACAGCAGCGTTCACTGCCTCTTCTCTGGTTAGGACATTTCCTGATGTTTTCTGGGATGTTAAATAAATAAAAACGCCAAAGGATTTCCCAAAAGGGTTGGAAAAGCAATTTTAGAAATGCTGTTCACAGCAGAACCGTTGGGAAAAAAAGTAGAGTCTTCATTTATATGGGAATTATGTTTTCATTCTTGAATTAATTCCACAAAGTTTATTTTTAAACAGAAGTTCCTGCTGTTTACTATGTTCAGATTGGTTTTTAGGGTTCTCGTTACTCTGTGAGAGATCCATACCCATGTTAAGAGTTATTTCATCTCCTGTATTTCATTTCCCCATCTGTAAAACAAATAATGGTTGTAATTCCTGTGAGTTTATTAATGAAAGTACTGATGAAGGCTTAGATATTTTAATATTTACAACCCAGAAGCTGCACTCCTGAACACTGAAATGACAGTTGTGGATTTCTAGTGATTTTTTTTTTTCCTTGGTCCCATTTTTTTCCATGGAAATGGTGGGACTTGGAACCTTTAGTTCACATTGGGCGTAATTGCCATAGAAGGCAATAACCTTAGTTATCAGCTCTGGAACTAAATTGAAGCTGTGGACTGAGAAGCGAGTGATACTGTGTACCCAAGTAGCAAATCTCCAAGCATCAGTCAAACTTTTTAAATTGTTCCTTCTGCTCCAAATATGTGAAACATATTCCTGGCGCTCTTTGGGATGCAGTAGCAGTAGAGGAGGCAGCACAGGTCAGATCTCCGGGAGCAGCCTCCCTTTCCCGGGACAACTTAGGTGCAGTAATTGGCGCCTGCAGTCTGGCACAACCGCAATCCCAAACTCTGTGTTTTCCCCGGAGCTCCATGGATGACTGTGCAGGGCAGTAGCTGGCAGCACAGATACCACGATCTGGGTCCACTCTGTGGCTGCTAAGTTACAGGCACACGTTTCCGGCGTGCAAACTGCCACTGAAAGGACAGTAGACAGGGTCTTAGCGCAGCCTGCAGCGTGTGCAAATAAATATCAGAAAAGGAGCACACACGGGCATAGCTGAAATGTCCCAATGTGTGATTAAAAATGTATATCTTCATTTGTTTTTCCTCCTTTCGCCAAATCAGAGTAAAAGAAAAACACATGCCCAGGCAGCCGGAGTTTCAGCCAGGAAGGTCAGCTTCCTGAAATGAGATGGAAAAATAAATTAGTTAAAGAGTGATGACTAAGGGAAAAGAAACTTTATAACAAAAAAGCCAAGAGTGAGATCTCAACATAGGAAATCTTTCTGCAGCTCAGGATGCAAAGAACAATAAGTTATTCTGTGAGGTAACCGCAGTAGAGACAGCGTGAAAATACGTGGTTAGATTAAAGCAGGTTTCATTTTCTGTTTTAAGCAACAGCTGCAATGGGATTCTCACAGATTTTTTTTTTTTTTTATGATGACTTCTTACGAGTGCTGTTTACCCCCAAATCATGTTCTTCTCCTAACAGTGACGTAGGATGTGATGCAAAGGCGCCTGCCCAGGGCCTGCTCCTCAGAGATGCAGAGCACACAGGGCTCTGATTTCCTGGGACGCTGCGGCCGATCCGCAGCTCTCAGCGCCAGCCGTGTCCGTGCGCAGGTCACGAGATTCAGTGCGCAAGGAGAAACGGCCTAAATTGAGAACTGCTGCTCAGGGTAAATTTCCATTTTCTTTAAGAAAAGCTTGACGTACTCTTTTTTCTGGAAAATAAATTACACTTCTATGAATTATATTCAGGAGGCAGTTTGGTAGGGTGAAGAACGTAGGAACAAATTAACCATATCTGTGTATTCAGAAGCAGTGTTAGTAATTTCTCAGGCAGTGCCTGGGAAACTTATGTGTATTTTCATGGTTAGTACTCCTTTTAGGGAAAATATATATATATAAACAGAAGTCTTAAAAGCTGTTCAGGCAGACTCTGGAGAGGAGTAGTGCAAGAAAAACGACAGTGGCATAAAGTGTTTCCATTTCAAGCGTTGTGAAAGTATCTTCAGGGTAGAAACTTGTACAAACAGCCTGTACAGGCAGAGGAGGGATCGTTTGCAAGGGTTCGGCGCTGCCGAGGACAGACAGCGGCACGAGCAGCTAAATGCACCCTCGCCGTGAACAGTGAGCGCTGCAGAGTGAGACATTGGTGAGGGACTTGCTGCAGCGAGGTAATGAGAGCACTGGCAGGCGCAAATCACACGCAGAAGATGCAAGTCTTATTATCTTACGGGGCACAAGCATGCTTTATTAAAAGGAAACAAGCAAACTAAAAAGATTAAAAAAAAAAATTCTCATAGAAAAGGAAAGCTAACAGAAATATTTTCGTAATATAAAAACATTCCAGGGTTGTGTTTGCTGTCTATGTGGAGGACGGAAAGAAAGTGAAACTAAGTAGGAGCAGCTTAATTTGGTTTTGCTATATTGCCTAAGAGAAATGAGAAATTAAGAAAATAATAATTGTTAAAAATATAGTAAATAACTTTTTAATGGCTTACTTTAGCACAGAAAATATTTATGTTCGTGTGTGGGTGCTACCTTGCTGAGGGTGCAGAAGTAACCTGCATTACTTCTAATGGCAGTAGTTTTATCCATTCCAGAAGAGAATACAACTCCGAGAGGGACGCTCTGTTACGCTCCTAGCTGGAGGTTTTGGCAGCTCTAGACAGCCAGCCCGGCAGAATGCAAACCCGAGTTGTGCACTGTGATTCTAACAGGTAATATTCGCTGATTTTGAACAAAGTTTCCTCATTCGTTCTTGCCCCAAACACAGCATTGAACTTACGCCATGCCTTAAGCTCTGGGGCTCAGGGGTACCTGCTTGGTACTTGAGTGATTTTTCCTTCTGCCAGCAGCTTTGCTCTGCCTATCTGCTGTCCCAGGGATCTGAGTAATTTTTTTTTCTCTCCGTGACGTTAAAGCGTCCATATGTGCGTGTGTTTTCCTACAGAACTGCGCTGTGCGTTATGCTCCCTGGGCAGGCAGTGGAAAAGGTGGCGGTGGGGAATGGGACGTTAGTGGGGACAGGGCGCTGGGACGATTCACGAGATAAACGGCGTGTTCCTCATGCCGGGCGGAGGAAGGGTCCCCGCCACGCCGAGCGCGGCCCGCGCTCTCCCGGCAGGCGGGGAGGCAGCGGGAGCACCGCCGGGCGGCCTCCGTGACGCGGACGTCACTGGTGGCCTTTGGAAACCGCAGCCGCTCGTCGGGTTCCCTGCGCACGAGTAGCACGGCTTACCAGAGCACAGGCGCAGGCTGGATGGGCCCGTCTCCGTTTGGGTAGATACAACATCCTTGGCTATAGGAGACTTGCTGTTGATACAGAGTGACATAGGTGAAGGTGTATGAGAGCCAACGTATAAAACGGGCATGAATTGGATGATGCTCAGGCCATAGCACCCATTAGCAACACAGGAAGATAGGTGTGTAATTCTCTGGTAGGAGGAAAATACTTCCTTCAGTGTCCATGTGCCAGCTGCATTGACTCAGAACACGGTAAGGAGCTCCATTAAGTTCTATTGGGTCCATAATCTGCACATTAAGAAAAATTTACATGATAGATGGAGCTGTTAAAGTCTAATTGGGTAATCAAAAATTAGTTAATGTGCCAAAATATGTATTTAGCTGATAAACTATAATGGTTCCAAAGGGTTCTAATATTAATAGAAGGCATGCTTGCACATTAAGGAATTGAGAGTAAGATATTGCTCTTCTAACATACATTGCAAATAAAGATCCCAAAGCACTTGACAGATATTAAATCACTTATCGATTTGAATTTTCCAAAATATGTCCATCCGAGGCTCTGGGGGAATATATGTTAACAATAATGTCAAATTTGCACATAAATAATAAATTATAATTTTCCCTCACTTCCAAAGTCTATCAAGTGTAATAAACACCCTTGGCCTTAAACCCGGTTACAATCTCTCTGGGCTGGGTCGTCATTAATTGAACCGTATTATGTCCCTGCGATGTACTCTATCCACTTAAGTGGTAAATAAGACCAAACTCAGTAAAATTAACTGATTTGGAAAAAAAAAAAAATTATATGTAAAGTCAGTGGTAGAGCCATTGAAGGAACACAACGTTCCTGATCACTTGTCCTTTCTCCTGAATAGCAAACAGCATCATCTTTGTATTCACAGAGCCAGGAGCAAATTCGGGCTTTCTAAAAAAACCTTCCTTACCTACTCTTTCAAAATTCATCCTTTTTGGAATGGAAGAAATTATTAATAATTAATTTATATAATAATATATAAATAATATATATAATGTAATTTATATAAATAATAATAAAAAGCAACTCTCCTGTTGAACGGTTTCAAAGTGTCCATATGTTTTGCTATCAGCAGGCCACTGCCGCGTTATGACAACGTGGTTCTGTGTTTGTGCAGCACCTAGTGTCACGGGGGTCTCCTCCAAGAGGCTTTTGTAGGCTCCTCCCCAGTTCAAACAGATATTTAATGGTAGCTTTACTCTAAGATGGAAGAAAGTTATCCTTGTTTGATGAAACATATGGTAAACGTATGGTTTTACAAAGGTAAGACCAGTCACAGAACTAGATCTGCTTTCCAGTCTCAGGTATTGCTTTGCTGCTTTTCTTAGTGACGATACCACGGTGTAGAGGCATTCCTAAATTTGTGCCTGTTAAAAATATTTGATGCTTTGGTTCCTTTGTAAAGTGCCTTTATTTCTTTGTTTGATTTATAATGACACCAAATATGCTAAGTGTATTGGACGAACAGTGCTCCAAGAAGGACTTCTAGAAATGCCAGGCAAATGGCTGGAGTGCCTTTTATTTTTTGACTAGACAAAATCTTGAGGAGGGAAGAAGAACATCTCCAGGGAAACTCAGATATAGGTTAACATAATGCTATTTCCATACCATGTAAATATTTAAAGACAAAATGCAACAGCCACATTGTTGAATTTCCTGCTTTGGATGACTGTCACATTTTTAATGATAGTTGAATAGTTTTGTATTTTATTTATGTGGTGTCATTTGTTTGCTGGGGAATATGAATTGAACACTTTCCTTGCCTTTGAATTTGAAAATGCATTTTTTCCAATATCATTAGTTGAAGGATGTTAGACAACAGCATGTTTTCTCTTTGACATAAATAAATAAATAAGCTGAGTGCCATGATTGTTTGCTCTCTAATATACATAGATCCAAATGTATATTGAAATGCTATTTGAAACAGATGAGTCAGTGCTAGACTTTCTGACATCCCTCCAGAAAGAGGGAGAGAAAAGAGGTGGGGAGTAATGAATTTCTCAAGCTGAAAATGCACAGGCCAATGGAGCGCTTAGGTTTCAGTGCAAGGCAAATGGAAAGAGCCTTCATTACTACTGAGACCCATCGACACGGTTCCGCTCGTCGCCTGGTCACGCTGGGTGGACAGTAAGTCAGCCCAGGCCATGACATGGTGAGAGCAGGTGCCCGGGTTTGTTGTAAGAAAAAAATTGTTTATTTAGCATCCCCAACTGTGATTGCCCCCCTTCCTGCTTCCCCGCGCATCCCTCTGCCCAGGTCCATCCATCTGCTAGGGAAGCAGCGCGTCAGGCAGCACTTGAGGATGGTAAATACGTCAACATTGTTCTTACGCGAAATATACACCGTCCCCCCGAACAGAACCGTGCCCGTTTCTACGTGAGCAAAGCGAAAGGCGTTTTAACGCGAGCGGCGCGGCGGGCGGCGCGAGGCCGGCGCG
>VZSV01000012.1:1838847-1897503 GCA_013398735.1 Nothocercus julius
GGCGGGCGCCCACTGCGCTCTGTTCTGGGCTCCTGCCATCAGCCCGATGAACTAGTGCTTCAGAGCAAAGCTTTTTCTTGGAGAGAATTTCCTTGCATTTTAGATCTGTGGGGAATTAATGGAAAGGATGTTGAGCTTCGCTTCCTCACCTCCTTTGGTAATAGATGAAATGGGGATGATATAGAAGCATGTTTAAAAGATCAAATCAATGCACTCATTTTGTGACCAGGAACTAAAGGGAACAAGGTTCGTTTTTTTTAAAATGCACATCTGCTTTCCCCTCCCCCCGTCTGCCTCTCACATAAATCACAATCAGGCTGTGAAAGATTAATTGTGGAGTCCACATCTCGAAACTACATAGCTGGGGACTAAAAAAAGCCTAATGTTGACTAATAAAACCATCTAGCGATAAAAACTTTTAAAATCAAGATGTTGCCTGTCCACATGTTCTTCTGCCGCCTATCTTAATTGACACCACAAATGACATTGCCGGTCGCCACGTTCCCCCCCGATTAATTAGTCCCATACTATTCTCAAGTGAGCGGTGAGAGAGGAGGCGCTCGGCATTCCTGCTGCTGCCGTACAGGACGTTACTTTCATGCTGACCTGAGGAGGAAGAAGAAAACTTGTGCTCCTCATGAGATCATGTCTATCTTCTAAGGCCCGTGGCTTTGCTTGGCTTCTGCACAAGAAAGAATTTGATGTTCTGAGCACGCACACGTGCTCGCACACACGTACGCACACCAAAGTAATAAGTCTAAAACACTGAGCTGTGATCAGCTCAAGGGTGTTCCACTGCGTTTATACTAATATTAGGGGAAGAAGGAGACTGGGAGAGCTGCAGCCTTTTCTTTTCTTTTCTTTCTTTTTTTTTTTTTTTTTTTAATTTCTCATACCCTTAATTAAGGCATAATAAAGGGCCGACAAGATGTGTTTTCTCCTCTTTCTCTGGTTAAAAAAATAATAACAATGAGGAAAGAAACACTAATTGGAGCTCAATCTGCTCTGCAAGGGCAACGCCCAAATTTCCTTGAGTTAAATATGAGTCCAGATAGCTAGTAGATTCACCCACAAAATTACCAGTGCTCCTGCAGTCCTTTTCAGATGAGATAAGTTCCTTTCCTGATAAGACATGTGTATGAGCTTGTTAAATGAGCCCATAATTAACAGGCTTTTAACATCTAGAACTCCAAATACATTAAATTATATTGTCTTGAGGGTGTTATCTGTGAAAGGAGGTGATTTCTAAGGGCATCACTCCTGCAGGTAAGCTTTCTGACTGACCAGAGTATCCAATACAGTTCAGATATTTTCTTGTTAAGTGAAAACTGTATTATCTCCTGTAAGTACTTCTGTTATTACTGGCTTTAGCTTTTTTCTCTGGAGATCATGTTGAATTGTGGGAATTGCAGTGAAACTGGTGGATTTGCCTACTGCCTAAATGCTTTTTATCATCAAACAAAACCAACCCACAGCCCACCTTGCTGTGAGAGGTAGTTGGTGTTCAGAACAAAAGGAGTTGGAGGGGCTGGAAGAGTAGGGGTTTATGGCACAGCATCAAAGTGAAGGTAGGTAACTGCTACAATACCCACCCTCAAGAAAAATGTGATCCGGCATAGTCCCGAGTTTCCACAAGTCTAACTTACTATGATAGCAGTTACTCAACATCTCTCCTGTGAGTAAAAGTTCAGTCTGAGGATCTTGTCTTGTTTCATCTTGATTAGGAAAAATGATTGAGTTTAGGCCAGGCATAGCTAATGTGCCTTAACACAAAGCCTGTATACCCATCTTTAAGTTTAGATCATGTCTCCCCTCATGGTTGCTGAGAGTCTGCCAATCTATCCTGAGAGCTTTGCGTCCTGCACTTAAAAAAGAATAATTAGAGAATTCAGTATGCCATTTTCGTATGATTAAAATAAATGTAGAGTCGCTTCACCTCGTAGTTTGTCCAGATGTATCATTGAAGTTAGGTTTAAAGATAGGTCATTCAAAGAAGGCCATATAGTACAGTATGAAGGTTGTTCTCTCAGGTTCGTAAAGTGATCTGATTTCATTTTGAGATCCCAATTGATGTTTGTTTTTATTTAAAATGTCTGTAAGGGTAACTGTTCAGAATGTACTATCCAAGATAATAGCATTAACTGGCATGGCTGCAAAATCAATAATAGTAACAAAAATATACCTCTACTGATTAAGAGTGACATAAAATAAATTTGTTAACTAAAACAGATGAAGTCAACAGTTTAAACACACATCTGAAATACTTAAGCACAGTTCATAGATCTTATCTTAACTTTCAGATTTTTTTTTAAAAAAGAAGCTTTGTAAATTTTGTATTACATTTCTTTACATGTGAGAAGGTAGGCAAAAGTAACCTAGAAATTATTTTGCTCCCTCTGCTAGGGCACTTGCCCACAAAAACAAACTTGATAACAGATCTGTAGTGGACTTCACCGAGAGAAAGTAATTGAAAATGCTAAATCAGGGTCCATAGCTTTGACTACCTTTGAAGGACAGGTCTTTGTCATCAGGCTTCATAAGAAACAGCAGAGCAAAAATAAAAATAGATCATTGACCAAAAATATCCTTTTCCAACCGGGTCATNGTTAATCATATATGCAGCTCATTGCAAAGCTAACCCAAAGGGGGCTAACTCCAAGGTCAAATACTCTGGAGGGTTTTGTTGTGCTTGTTTCCTTAGGATATTTTTAAGAGCAAGAGTGTTTACAGTGACGGAGGGGAGCTGTCTGCAGGAGTAGAAAGCCGGGAATTCTGTCTTTGAGCCAGGTAATGCAAGCATGCATTCGGGGAGCTGTGACCAGCAAGAGGACACCTGCGACCCAACCATGCCACTTCCATTCTTACTGGAACTTCTAGAGGTTTTTTTCTGCGCTCATGGATTCTGGACTTAGTGTTGACATCGGGGTGTGCACTCCATGGCCCTGAATTAACCTTCCTGAGTTATTAGTGTTCTTCACATAAAAAGTCTCAAGGTTTTGGGGAGCTGAATGAGGCAAATTTTCAGCTTATCCAGACCATTTTTTGCCTACCTGGGGCATACTGGGGCTTGCCTGGTCATACCAGCCACTTTTGCAGCTGGCTAAAATAAGAGTTTGGCCAAGCTTTGCTTGTACCACCTTGGTGCCGTGGCAGGAGGGAGGTGTTGGGGAGGCTGCTAGGGATGCACCAGGCATTGTGCAAAATGCTTATTCATCTCAGCTGTTTATTGAAGTACATCAACAAAGCTTGAAGCAGGGATATAAAATAAAACTGAGTATTGACAAGAGACACAAAAATATGAAGATTCTAGTTCAAGACTATCAGACATAATGATATCTAAACACCTTAACCTCAAACTCATTAGTCTCACATATCTCAATCAATATGGATTCTCTCAGAAATCAATTTTCAGCCGCAAATATGATTGTTAAATAATTCACAAGTTACAGGCCTTCGGGCAAGAAGAGGTTAGAGAAGCAGAAGGAAAGTGGTGATCTCGACCTGAGATACGATTTCAATTAAAAGAGGAGAGCATCTGTAAAACATAGCTTTATGTTCAGAGTGTCAAACTGTTGTTTCAAGAAAAGAGGATTATAAATGTAAATTATAGTCTTATGCAGCATGGTATTTAAAACACTTTCTTGTATTTGCTGCATTAACAGAAAGAGTCCATTGAATTGATCAGCAAGGAATGCTCCATTTTAAAAATCTCGGCAGCATGGATGGCTTAATTTCCTTTATTTGTTTACTCCTGCTAGCTGCAAAACACAGGGAGCTTTTCATTTATTATGAAATCTTAGTGAAAGGCAGAAGTGATACAAAACTTGAAGAGATGTTTATTTGTGAACAAAAGCATTCAAATGTATACTTCATAGAATCATAGAATCATAGAACGCTTAAGGCTGGAAGGGACCTCTAGAGATCATCTAGTCCAACCCCCCTGCACACGCAGGGTCACCTAGAGCTTGCTTTTTTTTTTTCCCTAGTGTCTGCCTGCTTCCCTACCTGCCTGGTTTTCATATTGGCTGTTGGGTGATTGAAAGCTGTTAGCGGGAACATTATTTTAGGGATATACAGCTCAAGATAAGAGAAGTCTTATTAGGTGGGATGGTACTAGGATCCCAGACTTTTTCTCAGGGCCTTATCATGCCAATTGCAGCACATGGAAAGATTTTTATTGATCTGCGGAATCTTGGCTCTAGTCCTAATTATGCTTGTGTAAACTTGGAATCACATCACTGAAGTTAATGGCATAACAACTGTATTAGATTAACTTGAATATTCATATTCAGACCCTGAATTCTTAGGATTTGTGCCTCCATTGCAAAGTCCATAGATGCACGTTGTAGTTTTAACACAATTTTAAAATCATAATTTAATTAAAAATATTTACTAACCTAATTATTTCTATGCTAGACATCTCTTTGAAATAATTATAATGATGCATTTTAATCTGATGTTATCTGTTGTTCTGCCAGGGATTTTTCAATGGGCATAATTTGGATAAATTTCAAGCACTCCAAATGCATTTGAATTCAACCCAGGTCAATAATGGTATTACTGTATGAAGGCCCTCAATGGGTTTAGTCCAATGAGCTGGTGCGTTTATTCCAGTTTTGACAGCACTTAGATGCTCTAACGTCAGATGCCAGTATAACAATTCAAGCTGACTGGGGAATTGCACTGAGAAGGCACCTTTATAATGAGACACAACCAAGGCTTTCTTTAAAGATCTGCATTCTCATATGTCTGTGTGGTCTGGGCTAAGACCCTTTGGCATTGGGTTGCCATATCTATGGCAATGGTGAGAAAGAAAGGGTGAGAGAGAAAATGGTGTCCTTTCTGTAAAATTGCACAAAAGTTTTCTTTAGCAGGAACGTGCAAGAATAAAGGGGTTCTTGAGCCCGCCTGAAGGGCTCAGAAGGGCAATACCAAGGGGGCTCGTGGAGGGAGTGTTGTTTCCCGGTGCTGCAGAAAGGCTTGCCTCCCTTTGCCTTCTTGGTGTACTCTGAAAACCAGTTTACTGCTATGAAATTATAGCCAACCTTATTAAAGTGAAAATTTGAAGAATTCATCAAAGGTTGGCTCAAGTAAGTGTAACAGATATAACATGTGCTTATGTGAGTCTCCATTTCTATATCTGGGCTTGTATTGAATGAACTTTCTTCTTAAAATATTTTTTGAAATGTGATTAGTGGTGAACGTCAGTGAAATTTATTATACTATTAAAATCCTATTGGGTCTTTGTTTATGAAATGTATTTTCCTGTGTTTGAGGTTTAGGGAGGCTTTATAATGAGGCTGTGAAGATTCATGGCCCCTTTTCTGCAACTTAATTTAGGCTCTATATCAAATATGTAAAATAACATTCTATCTTCCTGCAGCCTCTGTGTGGGATACATTTTTGTATTATTTCCCTGCCAATATTGTTTCTTTTACAAATGCAGAGCTAGAAAATGGTGACAAACTGACAAGCTTAGCCTTCTATTATTTTCTATGCTAGGAAGAGCAAATCCGAAAGGTACTGTGGTCATTTTCTCATAAATTTTACTAAGGTGAGACAGGTGATCATGGCCACACAAAAACAAGTTCCCCAAAGATTTTGTTATTCTTGATTTCAAGTAGTTAGTACACAGCCCACCAATGAGATTTGTAAGGAACTTTTTCTCTAGCTCTCTTGTCCTTGCTCAGGACATGTGAAAGGAAGTGTTCCCATTGCAAAGTGCCATGGGGCCATGATGCTGCCCAGCAATAGGCCAGTTTCTCCGGCAGTGAGTTTTACCTTTAGAGGTAAAACTCAGCTAGAAGTACTGAACTTCAGGGGACGGTCATGACAGCGATAAGGTGGTATTTTGATTTGCACAAAGCTGATCCCTTTTTCTCTTTGATTCTGCAAATTGCTGAGCACCTCCTAAGAGGTGACACGATCCTTGATGCAGAGAAGTCAGGATGAGGTAGGATCAGCCCCAGGTTGTTTCAGTTTTCTTGCACAGGTCTGGTGTGGTTTTCCAGGGACCTTCCATGGTGTGTGACTCAGGTAAACACCCCCTATTGCCTTTTTCCGTGATTTTGGAAGAATCTTTCATTCCTCTTGTGTCCCGTAAGACGCAAAGGGTTATTTACCTCCTGATGTGCAGGTCCTCCCTGAGGTTCAAGTCCGCTCAGCGTGGTAGCTCGGTGTCTCTGGGCAGACTTGGTCCCCAGTCTTCAGATATCCTTTTTACTAACTCAGACAAGTGGTTGTCTTTGAGCCTAAGCAGGAGGTCAGTTTCTGAAGGATTGAAGTATAGAAAGAATAAGGTAAAATGTTCCCATCTATTATAGGTGCCTTTTTAAGAACAAGACAAGGGCATTGCTTCAACCTTATGTTGGTGTAATTTAAATGTGAATTTTGCCCCAACAGTCTATATGAAAACTGATAAAGATCAATTTTGTTACCTCAGTGAAAACTGAAATATCAGCAAATTGATCTCCTCTTGCTTACACAGATAGAAACCAAGAGTAATCCCACGGAAGGCAGTGGAGTGACATATGTAAAACTCTCATTCTCTGATCAAGCCCATAGTCTTTGGAAGCAAAAGCTTTCATCTCCCCATATGTTTTGGGTATGTAGGAATGGTTAGGGACTGAAACGAACAGCTCTGTCTAAGATCTCTACTAGCAATATGTCCCTGGTTTGTTTCTTGACAAAAATGGTTCATAGTCATGTCTTTGAATCCTACCGTTGTTATGTTCAATAAATTGTTTAGCCAGAAAAACAAATCTTTAGGGCTAAGCTTTCCTTTTCTGATGTGTCCTGGGATGTCACAAGAACAGAGCTCTGTTAATTGTTCCTTATTCAAGATGCATAGCATGACCTTATAATACTTGAACTATATTCATTAGGCAAAACAATTGCAATAATTATCTTATAAAAAGTCAGGCAGGGTAATTTCTTTTAAAATGAGAAAAATCTCCAGAGGAGATTCTATTCCAGTTTTGTTTTTGTTTATTTATTTTTGGCTGAATGATTTTAAATAGAAATTACTGAGGTGTCAATGACCTCTGGGTTCAATTGAATTAAGACATTTAAATGAAGTTTAAGCAATATTGGTATTTGCTGGGAGATAGAAAATCATGTCTGTGAAACATGCTGCAAAAATGCCACCTAGCTAAATTCCATTTTGAAGCCATGACAATACAAACAAACAAAACCCCCCCCCCCCAAAACTCAGTGGAGGGATCTTAACAATTTTGGTAAGGCTCCTGAAATTTGGGAAACACATCTCAATCTTAACCATCCTCAGGATGTTCTTGGTTTTGATTTCATTGCCTGTGGTTGGTTTTCCTGCATGTCTTTGGAGACTCATATAGAGCAAAACAAAACAAAACAAAACAGAAGCAGTAGCCTTCCTTCCTTCTCTTGAATTTTCATTTGCTACCCAGTTTCATGTTATTCCCAACTATTATCAACATGCTGTATCTGTGGAATGTTACTCATGATAGGCACATATGAAGGACATGCTCATAGCCAAGCATTTGAGAAATCATACAGTCATTTTCACTGGATACCATGATAACTACCCCTCAAAAATTAGGACTAGTGCTAGCAAGCCAAGATCCTCCTTCTTTGGATTCACTGCTCTAGTTTCTAGGAGACATCAACAGTACTATGAAATTAATTCAATAGTAGGATGCAGCTACATTGATCTTTCTGATGTCATTGCCCTAAATTATTACAGGATACAAGTAAAATACTGGCCTAGAATACATATGAGCAAGGACATGATCCATAAGAATTTCTTCTCTGATAGTGAATTAGGGGAGTTTTTTCCTTTTTATTTGAGAATTATATGTGTATTTCTGTTTTCATGAGATCTTTGTTTTATTTTAAAACTTGAAGGGGGCCTTGTAGCCAGAAGATAGATGACTGCCAGAGAAGAGAAGGCTGAAAGCTGATCCCCTACTCTCTTATTCAACTTCATGAATAATCTTCGCTTGTAAGGATTGCCCATTGACGTCTGTAGCACTTCTTGTGTGAGACAGCATCACTCACGCAAATAAAGGTTTACAGGAGTAGGATCTAGTGTGTGTTATTATGGGATCATTTCCTAATACACTCTTGGCTTTTTTACTTGTTATTCACTAATTTTATAGGTTCTATTTTCTGCCAGAAGTGGTTGTTACATCATTAATAATGGAGCTTACAATTGCTTTTATTATTTGAATTATATCTGAAGAAGCTGGAAGGTGTATTCATTTCCTTAGGAGGGTTTAAATTAAAACACACTCAAGTCTTTGAGTTATGCTCTGTATAATTTTAAAATAATTTTGGCATTTCTTCCCCTCTGGCAACTGAAGCCTTTAACCTATGGGACTTTGATTTACATGAGTGACACCACACTCATTTCAAAGGCAACATTATTATGTTACTTACACTAAAATGCTTAAGTCAGAACTAAGAAGAAAGCAACTGAGAGACAAAATTTTACCAGTAGAGCAAACTTGCCCCAGACACTTAGGGCCCTGTCCTGCTCGCTTTACTCAAATAGTCCCGCTGCATCTCATTCAGATTTGAAGCACCAGCATAAACCCAGTGAAAAGCTTCAATGAAGTCACTGTTGTAACTGAGAGTAGAAAATAACTGACACAGAATTATGCATGTGTATGTAGAGGAAGGAAGAGATTGCTCCAAACATCCATTTAATTTCAATATGTATAGGAAGAGAATGAAAGTGTTGGGCCAAATTCTGCTCTCATTTACATTAATGCAGCCCCACAAAGTCCACTGAGGGTGGAATTTGATCTGACATTAGCACAAACTAACTTTTACATTTGCCAGATTCTTATTTGCTCACAGCATGTGGCCAACCAGAAATATAAATAAATCAAATCTGTTTCTGGGAGGAATCCAGAAGCCCTTTGAAACTTTCCTCCTTTGCATTACAAGAAACGAAGGGGTAGAGGAAGGGGAGAGGATGGTGGGTTACATAAATGAGAGCAGGTGCGGTCGTGCAGAAGTAACTATTCAGCATATGTAAGTGCAGTTGGAAAATCATTGTCTTGCAGAGAATACTTGAAATTGGTCCCTAATGGCCTTGGTTTTTGTCATATGGTCTTGATTATCAGGCTAAAATTGCATTGCCGATGCCTTTAGTGTGAACGAGATGGATGAATAATTATTACGTGCGCTGAATACCTTTCTGCAAGGAGGAACCAGGACATCCCCTGGCCACCACAGCTACCATTTCACCTTGCTGTCAAGAAAACTGCAAGTGGCCAATTCATCACTTTCTTGTTGTTTTTAAAATGTATGTTTATAATAATAAATGCTCGTACCTGCACTGAGAATGTGCAGTGCAAACTCCCAGCACTGGAGGAATGAACGCAAACCCCAGGTATTTCCAGGATTAAGGGGGTGCAAATCCAAAGTGCCTCTTCCTGCTTCTAAAGACCTTGCTTTATTTTTGTGTTCATACCCATCTCCATGACAGTATTTAGGGCAAAATGAGCTCCTAGCAAAACAAAATCAGCACGTAAGTGATGCCCTGAAGTAGTTTAGGCCACCATTTAGATATGAATTGCTATCATTTTGCTTCTTTTCACTTACAAGGGGGCTCACACTCCCCCTTCCTTCCTTCTGCATGTCTTTGTCTCCATTACGCATTACTATTAAGGCAACAGAAGTATCAGCAATGAGGTTAACAAAAATCTTATTGCTAGTACTAAGAATAATTCTCCATGGTATTGAAAAGATCCTTCCATTGCCCGCTTGCCCCTCCACGGAAAGGAAAATGTGATGATAAGGTTCAGAACCACTCTGAGATCCATGACCATGACCATACCGCTCATCCGTAACCAGAATATTTACATTAAATTATCACGTCTGGGTGTGACTGCTGCTTGCTCTCTATGCAATCTTCTACAATACTGGCAATTAGTTATGAGATCCGCCAGTTCCTAAACACTGAACATTGAACTTCCTTATAGCCGCAAATAGAGCACAACAAGCTGCACTTCCTCTTGGCATATGCTCAGAAGAGTTGTGTGTGCAGGGTACAAGGTTTTCAGGACAAGATTTCCCATGTCTGCAGGTTTTCTGATTAATTGGTTGATGCCATTCACCATTAAAACCCTAATGAGGTGCCTTAAAACAGTTTTGATTAAATAATGAGACAATCACCCCAACTATTCAGGTCTACTGATTGTCTACTGCCAGTTGTTTTAGCAATGACTGCCTATGATGGGGTTAAAAAACTGCATGAGCGTGGTTTAAATTTGATGAAAAGAAAGAGAAAGATAATAAAAATCACATTTAGAAGAGCAGGTTTTAACTGTGTTTTAGTATCTTCTGCAAATACTCTTCTTGGGTGACCAAATTAATCACTGCTAGACATTTCCCTTGAACTTATGTATGTTTCATACATACTAAACTCAAGCAAAGCATATCTCTATGCTGAAAACAAAACAGAACTTGTAGCTAAGTCTGGTTAAATATGCTCCTATGATCTGATGATTGATCAGATTAACAGCTGGAGTTAAACCTGGAGAGGAGCCGAAATGAAGCACAAGCTGCTAGTGTGAGTGAATCATCAGTTATGTGATATTCAGTGCTGTTTGCTCCCATTAGCCATGCCAGATTATCTGCTCTGCTCTACAGATCCTTTCTTTTGCTCCAGAACACCAAAAGTACCTACAGAAAAGCCAAGTGACCTAAAGTGGATGCCAGAACACAATGTGAGAGTATGAATTCCCTTCCATATCCTTGGTAACCAAAAAGACATTGAGCGCTCAGGCAAAGATTCAGACCATTGCTCCGTTTAGGGTTTGCTGCATCTAAAAGGAGGTGTATGGCACTCAGCAGCCATGCAGAAATACATGCAAAGGTCATGGAGAAAGAGATGAAGTAAGCAAAAGAGTACCTAAAGCAGAGGCCCCTGAGGACAGACCTTACTGAGAGAGAGGAGGAACTAGTCCTTTTTTCTAGCTCTTGTTCCAGTTATTTTCATCCAAGGATTTTTTAATGCAAAATGCATAGCTAGTTCCAGGAACATAGATGTAGCCCTTAAGTCCCCATGTCGCTGGATGCAGGCTCTGAATCCCGTTCCCTCTCTCTCCCAACTCCAAGCTCTCTGCACAACAGCCCACGTCCAGGAAGGGATGCAGTGGCCAGATGCAAAGTCATAGAGAGCCTCTTGGTAAAATGGAATGGAATCATCCTGCTGCTGATACAAGTCGAACCATATATATCAGGGTTAGACCCACTGTATATTATGTGTAAGGATGCTATTGATGTATAAGAAAAAAAGTCAGAGATAAAAAATATGGGTAGTTTTTCATGTCTTGGGGTTTTCTTTTAACTTTCTTTTCTAGTTGAAAAAGCTAAATTGATTGCCTCATGTGAGCCCAGATTTAGCTTTTAAAAAAAGAAGTGAGACCTAAAAATGGCTCAACGAAACTGAAATGCTATTGCAAGCTAGTGAGATCAATAACCTGGGGAAGAAAAAAGGTTTTGAGTGACAGCTTAAAAATGGGAAATTTGAATACATCTATATCGTTGCATTTTGTTCCATTGTGTATTACATAAAATACACTTCAGCAATGTGTTTCCAGGCAGTAGAGGAGGTGATTTATTAGTAACACTGAGTTTGTGTTTACGTTCCCAACTGTAAACTACGTTTATAGCAATATTTCTATATTAAGGTGTTAATGCCAGAAGTGCTACCTAAGCTTAACTTTACCAATATAACTCAAAATGTAGTTTATAGTGCTATAAATAGTAACATTGGTATTGACACTTGCAGCAGCATCTAAGTCCCTGGAAAGCTGTTTCTGATGCTATATGAAAACGCAGGGAGTTGACAGTGTGTTTATACCTACCAGGGAATACTTCATAGTTCTCGTTGTTGAGATTCCCTTGTCTCTTTAGAGCTAAGGAGTATTTAAGTATTTAGTGGCATTTCTAAACACTCCAGTTTTAAAAACACAGTGTTAGGCTGTGTTATTGATGTTGTACAGGCAGTTGTATAGGCAATTCTTGCTCTAAAATTAAGTGCTAACATTATGCATAGAAATGTTAACTAACATAATGTGCATTGTCTGCTATTTATTGGGGAGTGCAGATCACATACTTCAAGTCCCTTCCATGTTCTTGCTGAGTCTTTTGGATTCTCATTAAACTCAATGAGAGTTTAAGCTGTTCAGGATATAGTGTAGTATCAAAATTCTTTTGAAATACAGTTTTTCATGAAGTAGGAAAATACACATCTTCTGATGTCCACAGTTATATCTCTTTCTTTCTTTTTTTTTCTTTCCTTTTTTTTTTTTTTTTTTTTTTTTTCCTCCTCATTCAAATATAAGTTCCTCTAGCGGCTCAGCTATTTAGTGATTTTTCCAGAAGCCTTATCACATCTGTGAAACATCTGGGAATATCAGCTTCTCAAGCCCTCCTCTAATTGAATGGTATGTGATAGGGAGTCATATTATGTCTCTTCCTGCAAGACACAGTGAAAGCTATTACATGTTTTCATTTTGCTATAACATTCATAGAGAAAGATGAGAAGGGCAGGATTATCATTTCACCAAAATCTGATTTGGATTATGCTGAAAGTATTAACAAAATTGCTCCAAATTTTCCAAAATGCTTAATTTAGAGGAGCACCTGACAGATTTTAGGTTTTTTTTTTTGCTGGAATTGACTGTGGCCCCTCTTTACCCAGCTTCTCAAAGCTCTCGCTCAGGACAGCAGACACAAATCCCATTCCTTTTTCTTTCTCAAGGGTTTTCAGCACCCATTCTCAAGACAAGAATGTGCAGAAGTGCTCCAAAAAGGAGCTCTTCTGTGGGTTGTGTGTAAGCATCTGTCCAACATGCAGCCTCCAAAAAGAAAAAGAAGTATCTGCTGAGCTGCAAAGTGAATTATTCTTCTAGTCTTCCATGTTGACATTTTTACTGGTCGCTTGTGGCGTAAAGAGGTTTATGTAGTTTTTGGTTATATTACGCATGCTCAGTATGGCAAGGAGGATGTTTGTTGGTTTAAAGTTCTACGTTTTTTTCTCTGCACTTCTAGAGTATCAGTGGTCAAGCATGGGCAAGTTTGTTTCTGCCTTATTTTCCCTGTTTCTAAATCAAACATGATTCCTTCCTTTTATGATTTATGAGCATTGTGTATTTTTGATTACTATAAGCCTCAAGAGAGGTTCCCACAAGTATAAACCATTTTCTCTAAAGTGGCTGTATGTATTATGTATGTGTGATGTGAATGTGTACACGTGTGTACGTGATATATTGTAAGTATATACATATTCCGTATTTATCAGTGTTGATGATACATAAGTACTGTGGTGAAGCATACAAAATGAAATGCCCTTACTTGGACAATTCCTGCCATGCCATCGTATCCCCTTTTAGAAAAGTGTTTAGCCCTCTCTAGCTGAAGTTGACAGCTTTCATTTATGTAAGTTAATTGTGTCCTTAGACTATTTAGTACTCATATCAAACTGACTGTACAATTTTGTCAAACAGGTTTTTGACCTTAATGTGTTAATTCCCTAAAGATGAGCTAGAACTGAAGGGTCTGGATGTCAGGTATTGACATGAAAGGTGTAGATGTCTCCCAGGGTAATCCTGCTCTGTAGACATCCTTAGGTTCTTGGACTTGATTTTTGGGCTCTTCAGCTCCTGCCAGGGGCGTGTTTGTAGCTGAGGAACAACAGGGCTGATGCAGAGGGGATGCAGCTCATCACTGGAACAGTGCAGGAGGATGTGAGCAACCCAGCACTAAGATTGTGAAGCAGGCATGAAATCAGGGCTAGGAGCAGATGCATTTTTTCATTATTGTATTTTTGCCCAAATTCCTGAAGTATCACTGAACCCAGAATGGGTTCAGTAATATCTCTTCTCCTCTTCTTTGTCAGAAACAGCATTTTAAGGACTTTTACAGAAGTGGTAAGTACCTGTTTAGTTGTATCAAAACAGACTTCAGGCTGTACCTCTATTGTGAGGTTGGCAGTGCGTGTTGTGAAGGTGGCTGGGACAAACGTTCTCTTTTTGCAGTTTGGGTGAAAGTCACAGTGGAGAGGTCAGGTTTAATGATTTTTGAGAGTTTCTAGCTGCTAATATCTGTGACCCTGTAGTTCAGTGCTTTAAGGTCTGTAATTAGCTTCTCATTTTGGTTCACCAGACTCCATGTTTGATGCTTCTTGTCTCATCTAAGTTGTGTCTTTCTTGGGTTTTTCCCTGATGAGGTGGCTGTAGAGGTGGTAGGTAGTCTGTAGTTGGATGCCACTCAGCATACTGCATGCTTAGTTGGAACAGTACATAGCAATAAATCAAAAGGTGGCTTGTAGTTTTGTAGCTCCGTGCCTTCATCCATCCAGGAAATAAAAGGTTATCATATTAAAACATGCTCTAGGAATGCTTGCTGGTTTCAGAGTACTGCCTCTCTGTTTTACTTTTCATTTAAAATATGTTTTAAACCTGTTTCATACTGTATTCATGAAACATTCTAGCAAATACTCTTGCAACAAGAGCAAGGTGTTTCAGAAAGGTTAGGAAAATGCCTTTCAGATTATTTTGGGTGCATTTATTATTCATTTTTTATTTCCATTTTTTTCATTGTTCTGTATCCTCCAGTTTAATTAGATGCCTTCACCTTTTTCCCTCAAGTTCCTCTCAGTTCCTTTAGAAGCAGTTTGTGATTTGCTGGACTTGAACTCATTTTCTTTATAGTTAAAAAACTACATATATATTCACGTTTGTGACTCTGGGGTTAGTGTATGGGAGATAGAGAGGTAACATCAACCTAAAAAGACAAGAGGTAAAGAAGAGTCCCACCATATACTGCAGTAATGTCATGGCTCTTTAATTTATTCCTTTGAATAATGGACAAATGGCAAAACTCCCATTGATTTCAGTAGGAGCAGAAGTTAACTCAAAATGAGCAGTTTTCCTATGTGTCCAATATTCTGAGGACTCAGGTGTTAATTTACAAAGAAAGATCAACACAGATGGGAAAAGTTATAGCTAGTGGAAGAATAGCTGGTTGAAATGCAGATCTATGCAGTGAGGGCCTAATCTGCTTGGTGCCACATACTGACTTAAGTAAAAGTCAGGGCCCTTGCAGGAACCCAGCCTAAATGATAGTAAAAAAAAAACAAAAAACACGCAGGCAGAAGCTAGGCAAAGCCCCTCACTGGTGTGAAATCATGTGTACATCTAACCTGCTACATACAGATTTGTACATATGTTTTCTTAGGATAAAATGTTAGTAAGAGGAAAATGGCATCCAGGAAGACAACACATCCAAAGCAACCCATCTGCGGCCTTGTCATGTGATAGACTTGGACAAGCCTAAAGCTTCCAATACAACTGCTCAAGAAGTATGCCAAGGGAGCAGATGCTACCTCTGCAAGGATATTTTCCAAAATTTGGCATTCAGGGTCTTGTGACTGCCATTCAGAGAAGAAGAGGTGGTGAGGAGAGGAAGGGAAGTGGAATGATGTTGTCTTGGCACCTCACAGTGTCAGCTTTCCTTTCACATTTGCCAGAGTTATACATTTTCTATACTTTTTTCTTCCTTTTTCTAAGAGGGTCGTATAGTCTGAAAGCAAGAAAAATTGCATGAAGGTAGAATGCTGTGAAGATTGATGCTAACTTTAAAATATTCCTTCAAAGACAAATTCATGAGTGTTAGACTTCCCATGTTTTGGTTAGCAAAAGGTCTGCAGAGGTACTGGGCAAATCTGTGAGAGTGAAAGCCAGAGTGTGGTGTGCTTTTTTGTTTTTTGTTTTTTTTTTTTTGGAATAGAAAATTATTATTTTTAGAGCGCAGCCTGAGAAATGCACTCGAGGGAAGGGCAGGTGCTGCAGCCTGTCGTTTGGTTCTCAGCCGTGGCGTGTCTGTCCCGAGCAGCGCTGCCGCGCTAACGCACAGCCAGGGCGCGGGCGGCAGCTTTGGTGCACGTGGCAGAAGCGGGGAGCTGCTTTGGGGCCGGTGCTTGCGAGCAGGCAGGCTGGCTCGCGTGCCCAGGGCGGGCCAGCGTGGTGAGAAGTGAGGAGAGGCGCGCCGCCGCGCTCCCCTTCGTAGCGCCGGCCTGTGTAAGTCGGTGCTCGCGCTCTGCCCCTGCGCTCAGCACTGCCCAAAACCAACGTGAGTCTTCTCTGAAAAAAAAAAAGTGCTCCTGGGAGTGGTTTGAGTATTTCTCCTTGCTTGACTCTCTGTGTGTTACTCGCTGGAAGAGGCCGACGTGCGGCGGCGCAGCCCCGCGCGCAGCTGCTCGGCGTCCCTAGCGGCGCGCGCCTCGCAAACGGCCGTGCCTAATGCCGGCCAGCAGCCGCAGCAGCTTCCGTTCGCCCAGCTAACGCGAGGGAGCACGCACGTGTCCGTCCGCTGGCAGCCCCTGTTTACACCGTTTTCACTTTCCTCATGCTGCTCAACGACGTTGCAGGGGTTTTTTAGCATGGGGACATCCTCCTGGAGGCCGGAGCTCCCGAGGAGCGCAGCGGGCACGTCCCGCCGGCACAGGGAGCAGTGACGGGAGCCCTCAGTGTCGCCGCAGGCTCTGCCGGCAGCGGGGCCGAGGCCGGGGAGCAAGGCGGCCGATTCCTGGTGCCTCCACGCGCTCCCTCTCGGCCGCCGGGAGCACCTCGACCTTCCCGGCCAGCCCCGCCAAGGGGAGGAGGGTGCGGATGCCGGGAGCCGCGGGAAGGGCCGGATTCCTGCGTCAGGAGGCGCGCGGCTCCGGCGGCTCCCGCTGCCTCGCTGCCCGGGCGCCGGGCACGGCGAGCCGCCTCGCTGTTCGCACGGGGCCGCGCGGGCCCTTTCCTGCCGCTGGACGCGGCAGAAGGTCACTGGGAATGATCTGAACGCATCCTTCTCCTGGAGGGAAAGATGCAGCAGGGAAGCTTTAAACGAACGTGGCACTTTTCTGTTTTGTTCCGTTTCCCGTTATAGTTCCCTCGGCATAGTGCCGTCACCTCGGCTGCAATCGGCCAGCTGTGCAGCCTCAGACTACTTTATTTTTACGTGCAGCAACCTCTCATGCGTCGAGTACCCCTGAACTAACTGCCTCGGACGTGAACGGTCTCTCGTTCTTGTTAGGTGCAGATCAAGGAACCATTTTCGTCATTTTCTTTGGCGCTCTGGCGCCCTTCCCTGCGTTGCAGAGATGCAAACTGACAGTCTGCCCAGAAAACGGTTTTGCTCCGGTTTTGGCACCATTAGTTTGACGGGACCAGGCACCTGAGCAGCAGTGTCCTGAGCAGAAAAGCACAGTGGCGGCATCTCATTTGCTGGGATTGAAATATAGTAGCCAAGGCAGCTCATCCTGTCTTGCTGTTTTATGTGGCCCAGAGTCTAAAGTCATTTTTAAAATGTGAGTGATGCAATTTCTTGCATCTTTCATTTAATATGCTGCTTGGTAAACAGTGTTTTAGATTAGTATATTTGTAATTTAAATGAAGACAATACATCAAGTCAAGTCAGAGAAGAAGGAAGAAGTTTAAGGAGTGATTGATGCCTCTTTCAGTGTTATGTTCTCTTAAAAAAGAAGGTGGTGGTGGGGAAACATAAGGAAAGGGAAGAGGTGAGATTATTGGGGATCTAGTGGGGTAAGGGAGAAGGAGAGCAACTATTGTTCATGGGCAGAAATACACTATTTTTAAAACCAGTCAGCTCTGATAGCTGAATCTGTTTTCTTCAAGCGCACTAATAAATTCTGCCTAATTCATTTTTTATTCTCTCTTGGGGTCTGCTTGCAGATTTGCCTCAACAAAGGAAGCATCGTGTTACTTCTTTTAAATAATTGATGGCTCTTGGTCCAAGCCAGCTTGAAGGAAATTCAGAAATAGGTACTGATTGAGTAAATACCCTGCCTCTCCCCTGCCCCCACCGCCATCCTTTATTTTTGCAGCCTGGGTGACTGGCAGTTGCCGATGATGTCATTGAAGCTTTGGATACACCCAGCACTTAGCAGCTCTGATTTCATTTATGTATTTATTTATATTTAAGAAAAGGAGAAGCTGTTAATTATAAACTGTCTGATGCAGCTAAGAGCTCTTAATAAATCATCAGCAGTATTTTGCCACAGCAGCAACCAGAGATGGACTTTTACAGTCTGTGTCTGGAACCGGTACCCACAGAGGCCTCGGGGAGGTTCGTGTACGTGCACGCTCCGCTTTGCTAGGAGATGGGCTCTTTTTGGGGTACCCGCGGAAAGTGGTTCCCATCACTAGGATTGCCTGCCCTCTCTGTGATGCCACCTTGCTGTTTCCAGGGAGCAGGTGGTTTTGCTGGACAGCACAGATTTGCAGAAGCTCTCCAAAGGCATTTTTAAAAACTCACCCTTTGCCCTCTAAATTATTTGAAACCAGAGTTGTCGCAATTAACAAGAAAGACAAAAACAAAAGGCAACATTTTGGGGGGCATTTCTCTGTCTTTTTTTTTTTTTAGCTGTCTGTGAAGATGTAGTGTCTTGGATGCATTGCTGTCTTTTGTCTTTATGGCGAATTGGCAATAAGAACAACATTTTTGGTGTAAAATGCTGTGTAGGACAAAACAGTGGAGGAGTTTGTATGTAGGGAGTTTTGCATTCATACTCTAAATTTCAGTCCTTCTGACTCCTTGCCTCCCAAATGTGGATAGCAGTACATTAGAGGACTAAAGGAAGCTAGCAGAACATGGCTCCTGTGTGAAATTGTTACCTCTTTTAAGCTTTCTTTGCCAGTCACACTGACACTTTGGAATATTACTTATGCAATGTTGTGATGCTCAAAACGAAAGAGGCTGGTGTCTATAGAAAAATGGGGAGTGTTTTCTTCCAAGTGGGCAAGTCAATCTTGACAAAATATATCAATGCAAACAAAACAAAACAAAACCTTTCACTTAGTAACATCTTAAAGTCTAAAGTCCTTAGCGTAAGGTCTTCTTGACCTTGCAGCTTTACGTGGGCAAGCATGCCATTCAGCTGAACGACTCTAGTGTCCAGTAGACATTGGAGAAATTGCCAAGTATTTCCTCTAATGCCATGCTTGTGTTACCCACGCTCACTCGCTTCTCTCGAGCCACTAATAGCACTTAGACCAAAGAGCAGGTCGAGTGCCCGCAATCGTGACAGTATCAGGCCAGGCCATCTCAGCTGAGACAGCGGAGCAGCACTGGGGCACGGCCACGTGAGTAGCTGCAGATGGACACGAGCAGACTGAACACGGTTCAGCTCTGGTGTGCAAGTCCTGCACTTATTTAGTGTGGCTAGTCGCCAGGCTAATGCTTCTGTTGCCTGCTATTGGTAGGTTTGGGTCTAGAAGCTCAGGTCTAGTGTGAGCGTGATCATCAGGAGTATTCCAGACCGTTTGTGCATTTTTTTGCCCTCTTCTACCTCCTAAAATGTAAGCATTGACTTCAGTAAATTAAGCACTGTAATAATAATACAGTTATAATAATCTGTAATAATAATCTGGTTTTCAAAGAAAGTTGTTTTTTCCTGATGTGAATCTTTCTGTTCTGTTTTTTGAGAGATGGTGTGATGGAACCAGTTCTGTGTTTCTTCTCCTCTTCCCAGGAATTGTCCTCTAGACTCCACATTGAGGAAACCCTAGAATTTAGGAGGGTAACGTGGAGAAATCTCAGGAGTTCATCATTTTTGAGGCTCTCCCATTGCCTTACAATCTAGGTAGCAAGAGGACAGTACAAGAAGAAAATGTGAAACGATAGTTTCACATAGATAGTACTAAAAAACACCCGCTGAAGCGAGGCACGTAAATGCACATTTGGGTACCCAAAAAGTGTCCTGAACACAGAGTACTTCCCCTGAGCTGTGTTGCGCACGCGTAATCTAAGAGGTTTTCCAAGCGACTGTGAATGCAAGGCCCGTGAGGGCGCGTCTCGTGCACACCCAGGGGTGACGGCGCCTGCGTTTCGGTGCGTGTGACCGCCTGCCTTGGGAGCTTCCCTCCTGTCTGTACAAGCTCCCCAAAGGGAGTTTAGAGATTGTTCAAGTAGTCTCTTTATCTGCAAGAAGAACAGGTAAAAAATTAATTCAGTGATAGGAGAAGCTTAAAAAAAGGACACTGGAGCTCCCTTTGTGTGTTAATGCAGTCTTTCTCCATAGAGAGAATTGCTGAAGGCATAGCATACTAAGGTATACCTATTAATGTGTGCTTAACTCTGTTGCCTGGAAGCTTTTATTAAATGCAATGGCCAGGAAAATTGACCTCACTTTTTTTTTTTTTTTTTTTTTTTTTTTCTCTTTGGGGCAGTATAGGTGGATCCAGACTAAGATCATACACATGGGTAAAGATGGTGATTTACTGATTTATCAATGAAATAATACATAGTTCTGAGGATGGGGAAAACCCTGTGATAATATCATCAGGGTTTGAAATCACAGGGTATAATAGGGCCTCTTTAGTCCATGAATATAATGTTATAAAATAAATATCACAGAATAAACCCAGTTTCTCTGCTGGCTGAACTGTCTGGTTATAAAATGCTATTGCAAGCATTCTGTTTAGGAAAGGAAAGCCTCTCAAGGGTAAATAGAAAACTCTGATCCTGAATATATAAATGGACACATTTTAATCCTTAATTTATTATTTATTACTCCTGGTTAATTGTAATTGTTTTATTACTACTCCAAACCCTTAGGTCAATTTGCGCATGGAAGTTGGTAAGAAATTTGCTGAAGATCCTCTTGATTTGGTATCCTGTCATTATTATATCAAATATTGGACAATTGCACCAAACAGACCAACTGCTATCATGCCATCAGATTACAGGATATATTTGGGTTGTAGGCGTAACTCCATTTCTTTCAGTGTCATCAGATATAACGGTAAATGTAATGCACAAAAGGAAGGGGAAATAATCCCTTCACCCACAAAGACATAAATTAAGTGTTACCCCACACTGAAGAATGTAACCCCAAATGAACCTTGCATTCATGGGAGTTCAGTACATACATTCAGTACATACACTCTGTTCAAGGGGATGGCAAGTACTTTTGGATGAGAGTGTCTTATTGAGGGTTTTCCAGTGGAAAAACTTGGCATTCCCCCCCCTCTCCCCAGCCCTACCTCCAGACTGCGTAAAGATAGCTCCTCTCCTCAAGTAACCAGAAGAATCTTTTTCTTCTGAACATATAGCTTGTAATATACATAAAAGCCGAGTTTGCTTTGATCCTGGCAGTCAAACGTCTATTTTTAAACTCAGACTGGGCTGCTGTCCAGCAATGCTCTTTCCTTTGCATCATGCGCTGGGTTTAAACTCGCCAGTCAGCCCCAGTGCAGCAGGAAGTAGTTAAAGAGCCAACGGCCTCGCTGGGGCCTGGTGCGCTCCCTCCCTCTCCTCCCCATTCCCCCTTCGCCTCTAGTTTTGAAATTCAAATTGAATGCAATTTTCAGCTCATTTGAGCCAGAATATACTCTTGCTGAGCTTCAGTGGCTCTTAAATTCAAACTCGCAGGAGAAAACAGATATCATCTGTCACCGAGGGTGGGAAAGAGTGTCCTCCCCACATTTTATTCATGGGAGGCAGGGCTGGACTGACTAATTCAAGTCTTTCTGACTAATCGCTCACTGGCAAACTAATCAGCTAATCGATGCGACTGGTTTCTTGTAGTTTGGTCTCTTTTTGCAGTTTTTTTTTTTTTTTTTGCATTTCTCCAGTCTGTTTAGTATTTATATGAAACGTCCTAGAAGTGCCCTAGCTGGGATGTATGTGTTCACATCTGACTAGATCTGCTGCTTTCTGCTCTTATTGTCTCCATCAAAGATTATTCCCTTTAAGGAACTAGAAATAGAAATGTGAAAAATTTGGTAGTTGGTGCAGGAGAGATCACGGGAGGGAGGTTTTCAAAAGAAGCTTAAAAAATAGAAAGGAGCAGAGGGGGAAATTGTGTTAAATGGAGTAGTACTTGTTATGTCAGCAGTTCTAGGACTACGTACATCTATGGGGTACATACCATAGCTACCTACTATATAAAACCTGTTTCATATGAACATATGTACCAATATCGCATGAGTCACTTCATCCCATCCATTTATAAATTGTATCCCATCCCTTTATAAGCAGCTATTTAAAATCGCAGGGGAGTTCTGCTTATGACGTAATGAAGTAATCCAACTCCCTCTTTGCCTTACTGCTTTAAAAAAAGTAATTATTTTTGAAACATAGAAAGAATCTCATGAATAGGGCCAGATCCTGCTTTTATTGGACTCATTTACAAGCCCCTCTTTCCTTTGGTGCAAATGGCACTGGTCTGAGGTTTGGCAAGCTAGCTTCCAAAGGGAATGCTGCAAGAAACAGCAATTTGGTAGGTGTACGGGCAAAACTGAAGCCCAATTTGTGCTTGCAGAGAAAATTGGTTACTTAATCTAACAGCATGATAACATTTAATGCTGCTCTGAGCAACTTCAGCTTGTTATTGGCAAAAATCCACAACTTGAATTTTTGTTGTAGCAAAATCTACATCCGCAAAGGATGTCAAAAATGCATGGGACATCTGCAGATAGTGAGAACATAGTAAGATAAGATTGGACATAGTAATCGCAAACACCATGCCGGTCCTCTGTTGTTTTATACGCTCCACAACCTTGGTACATTAGTACACCTGGCTTACAGTTGGAAACCTAGAATTCGGCAGCTTTCTTGGTGCCTGTTCTTTACTCATTGTACTGGACAGGAATATGTATTCAATCCAGACCCAGTCCTGTAAACAGTTTTGCATTTGATGTGCTAACGTAACCCTCCTTCCTTACCCCACGCATTTAAGGAGTGGAGTTGGACTGTATAAAAACGTACTCGGGGAAAGTAAAGGTGCTCAATAACCTTTTATGTTGTACAAATAAACTAAAATTAAACTTTGTTGCATTACCATCTGGGCCCCCCTAGATACTTACAGCTTTATGCTTGATGCATAAAACATAAAACATGGTGTTTTTTTGAAGTGAGATGATTCAAAGCCATAAGAGGGGCCTGTGCGGTCCGTTGGGCAGTATATAATAGCTAAAGACAGATACCTGACACAAAAGCCAGCTCACTGTTACCACAAAACGCACTTATTTTTTTGTTAGGCTAAAAGCAGGGGTGAAAAAAGAGAGCACTGTGACTGTGTGTTAGGAGTAGTCCAAGCTCACCTTGGGGCTGGGGCCCCTCACGACACTGCGCTTAGAGACCCACATGTGCTGGGATCGCAGTGGAGTTGAGAGAGCAGACAGCCACTTAGCTGCCTAGAGAGTGGGAATTTATTTCCAGGGGTCTTTGTGGTCCTAAATAGTAGCTGTAATGCATATGCAGTTTCTGGAGCAGGGCATTTCCAAACCTGTTTTTTAATTAGGCAATTATATTCAGGTTAAGCCCTGTTTTAGGCACCTCGGTGCCTCTCTGAATCTTCCCCTTTGTCTCCAGCGGCTCTGATATACTTTGACACTGACCTGCAAAGCTGATACTACAAGTCCTTATAAAGAAATCTGATATTTCTGTGGAAGTTATGATGATGTATGTAAATCAGCTGCCATATCCACACTGTCACCTCCTCAGCTGAAAAAGAAGGGCAAATCACTTCATTGGTAGCTGCTGGAACCGTCAGCTGCACTGTCATTAATACTCTACCCTCTTTCCTGGAAACTCAATATGTCAGCTACCTGATGTACCCTTCCTCTTCCAAGAATACATCTTTCCATTCCTTCAAATTCTTCCTGAGCTGGGACCTCCCATCTGTCACTTTATTGTTCTTCTGGCCCATTAGTTTTTCCTCATGTTTTTTTTTCATAGTCTTGTGTGTTTTTGTAGTGTTTTATCCCATACTAATGACTAGAGTATCCGAGCACCTTCCCATGGTTTATTAACCCATGTGTCCAGCTGTTGTTAGGCATGTGTTTTTTCTGCCTTCTTATGAGGGGTGTGCAGTAAGCACACATTAGGTTTTGAATTTTGCTATATTCCTGTGGTATGTACACTGTCATGATCCTGATTGCCCTCTGTTTATGTATCCCCTGGCTGCCTGTTTGGCCCTTGCTGTTGGAGCCATCCCAAGGCCCTTGGGCCCTGCCGGGTTTCCGTCTCTGTTCTCTGGGCTCATTCTGAGGGCAAAGTCTCTCTGTGCCTGATGCTTCAGCGGGGTAGGGCCTCGGGGTCCCTCACCCCAACCCCTACTCTTACATAGTGACTTAACCCTGCCCGACCCAGAGAACTATTGTCAGCAATCCCTTAATTCATAATTTGTCCTTCAGGGGCCCCATGGCCTCTGAAGCACTTAGGCACAAACTTCATGCTGAGATTTGTGTAATGCAACATTTTGTAATTCACAGTAGCACCAGGGAGAAAAATCAAGGTGAAATAGGAAATGCCTGCCCCCTTGCTTTGCTTTTCTTGCTGGTTTTGAAGCTGTAGTTTCAAGCAGTCTTTGAAGTTGTTAGGTCAAAAGATTTTCCAAGGCTGGATCGCATCCCGCTCAGGCACTTGCCCACTTTAAGCCCACAGCCATCATTTTTTGTTTGTGCTTGGCCCGAAGGTCAAGCTTTCCTTTGCAGAAAACATGCTCCTTTATATTCCTCCACTCAAATTTCCATCAACCGTGTTCTTAAAGGCTGCACAGTCATCTCTGTTCTCCTTTCTTTTGCATGGATTTACACTTTTCTTTCTCTGAGGTGATGAGAAGGATTACTTTGCTTAGAAGTGATTGTGGTGAGGAAACTGCATTCATTGCCTGATTGTCCTTAATGATTCTCCCAAGTACAGGAGAAAAATTGCGTGATGTGGGTTCCCTTCCCAGTGGAAATGTGATGTAAGAATGTAGCAAAGTTAGCCTTTTGCTATGAGCCTACCAGACAGGGTGAATTTGTAATATTTATTTTCCTTAGTTCATCACTATGTTGGGAGGGGTGCACTCAAAAGAAATTCATTTTGCACATATACCCCTAGCTCTTGAGGCTTGCAGTAGTCTATATTCATGTGGACTCTTACAGTTTAGTTCGTCTTTTAGATATAGTTAGGATCAAGCTGCAAAAACCCCTCAGGAATAGGAAGCAAGACAAGGAACATGGTTGAATACTCCTGTAGAAAGCCAGGACAGGGAGCTGAGAACTGGCTTTTTGCTTTTAAAATACCCTTTGCTGCAGCATTGGGTGTATGAAGCAGGCGGCAGAGCAGTTTGCCTACAAAACACCAAAGCCCAGGCCTCTGTCCAAGGCAGGTCCGCTAGAAATTGTGTTTTCTTCCTTGTTTTCCTTCCAGCTTTGCCCCGTGCTGCAGAACCACCGGTTTCATCGCTGCCTTCACTGCCTGGCCCTGGGGCAGGGAAGGAGCTTCGGCCTCTCCCCGGGTGCAGGGACCACGGTGGGAGGGTGGCAACCACACAGCGGCAGGAGACACCCTCAGCCTTGGCTTGGCAGAGTTGGAGGGGCTGTTTTTCTAAATCGCGGCAGTTTCTCTACCCCTGCAGACACTGTGTGGGAGCCTGGTTGGCTACCCTAGCGCAGCCGGGTTATTTAGCTAGCGCGCTTCGAAGCAGGGGCATGTACATCAAAGAGCTAACACAGCATAATCTTCGCAATTGCTGCTTTGTATAACTTCCTTTCCCATGTGAGTATTAACATAATGGTGCTTTCTGGTAATCATCCTTTGCTAATAGATGTATTTTACTGAAAATACAATAAGTACTGACCTCAGTGATGCAGCTTTTTCTGCATCAGTTCAGTTGCTAACCCTATATAATCTAGGCTAATACCATGATTTGGAGATCTCTTGAAGGCAGTTGATACTCATTCTGCTTTAAAAGTGAAGTCCTCTTTAATTGTCCAGGTTAAACACGGCACGACTGAGTAGTATCTGTCCTTATACCTGCCACAGGCTGTATCCTGGTCAAGGTAGCCATTAAATCATTAAGCCATTAAATCACTGAGTGCTTTAACTTCTGGTCCTTTTTCTATACCAAGTTTTAAGCCTTGTAATCATATTCTCCATTCTGTTTCCTAGTCACTGCTGCACCTGTGGTAACGAAGGCCTCTCAGCCTTCTTTGTCACTTACTTTTCTGTTTGGAAAGACAGCTCGGGAAAAACATTATACTGAACCTCTGCATCTTTCATAGTGACCCTTGCTTTATGTTCCGTGCCTATATCTCTGTCTGATCATACAGTCTTCAGGTTCTTTTTTAACTGATGTTTTAACCCCTTGCTAAAAACAAAAAATAATCCATTTTGCTTGCAGGCAGAGAGGAAAACCTAAGTCCATAGAGTGCACAGAAGTAGTTTGATGGTGTCAAATCAGTAAATATTGTTCTCTTATGAGATGGTCTCTATGAAAAGCTGCTCCATGCTCCGCGGTCCAGTTCCCCAGTGGCTAGAGGGAGAGCGCTGCTATTTTGTATAATCAGTTGCTGAAGTGGTTGGTGAATATGGGTCATCCCTTGCTGCTCTTTTTCTGAGTCATGCCTTCCTGTGTGTTCATTCCAGACCTCTGTTAGCAAGTCTGTGGTTTTCAGTCAAGCAAAATCCAGTTGATTTTAATGGACATAGGCATCATAGCAGTGGGTTTTTACTTAAATTAAATACGTGCAACTCATCTGTTTGTTGTAGAAGGTATCAGCTACCATGCTACTGAAAAACAGTAGCACCTGTAAGTTTTGCGAGTGGATTCTTGTGCGCCTCAGGTATCCTACTAAAGATACAGATTTCCACGTATGGGAGAAATGACTTGAATGCATATCATGAAACTCTCAAAGCTTTTGTGCTATTACAAACATGTTGGTGTGTCTATGGGTGCTTAGGTAGCACAGGATGCACAGATAGGTGTGCATGCATAGAGTCAGTGGTATATCTTATGAAAGATCCTGAATAACTTATTACTTGTTGCTATTTAAAAGTCACCAGGTGACCTGGAATTGCTGTTTGAGTCTAACAGGCTCAGTACAGATCACAGTTCCAAATGAGTAAATAGCTGCCAACCAAATCGTGAATGCTCATAGAGTTTAGTGCATAATCAGGTTTTCACATTTTAATTTTATATCTGCTTTTAATATTACATATTTTAATCTCTCTGATCGGTTAGTCTTCATCATTATCATTACATATTATTGTTTGCTTGCTTGTTTTTGTTTACAGTTCTTCGAGAAATCCCGTAGTGCAGGACCTGAATCTATTCTCTTTGAAATTATCTTTGTAACTGCTGTTGACTTTAACAGGATTAGTGGTCATGTTGGAGAGCCTGAGAAAACGGTCTTGCAGCACACACAGCATCTGATTCCTCAATAACAAACCTCCTAAAGCCAAATATTTGCCCGAGTCACGATTTTTCCATCCTGCTACAGACCAGACTGGGACGACAAATTGCATCAACCAAGAGGCATGATGTGACATTAGCCTTGCGTATATTTTCGAGAGCCTTTGTATTGCCATGGCAACAATAGTTTTAATTATGGAGAGCCAAAACGATAACTTGTATATCAGATGTGGTTCAGTTTTCCCTGTGGACAAAACTCTGATTAGACATTGGAGAAAAGCTTTGTATCTTGGTTTTCCTCCCAGGCTGGATTTTATTATCTGCTTTAACAGACAGCTGTTTCGCTCATGGGATGAACTTAGAGAAGCTGAAGGAGGCTGGAGAGCTGCTGGACAGTGGCCCTCTGGTAGATGAACTGACCCTTTTGTCTCAGGGGCAGTTCAGTACAGTAGTAGTTTGTGCATTTAAGAACAGTCGTCTGCTTTTGGCTCCCCTTCAGACTGCTGGAGATCTGCATATTTGCAAAAGCCTCGTGTGAAGTGATGTCTAATAATCAGCCTTGACAATGTTCAAGATTGTGCTTGGGGGACAAACAAGAAGCTCCTTTCCAGCAGGAGACGGGAAAATTCACAGTGGAGAGCCACATTCAAGTCCAGCAATAACCTGGGAAATCAATGGGTGTGCACGTGTGTCGGGCAGGATGCAGGTCAGGAGCAGCTCTCTCCACAGTTTTCAATGTGTTGCTTAAGTCGCTTTTCCGAGACAGGGCATGTTAGAGCGGTGACCAAAAATGTGTTTGTTACCCACAGGGAACTCATGCCGAGATAAAAAAAAAAAAAAGCTGTTGGTGCAAATCAGTGTCTTAACTCTTTTTCTCACCACTTGCCTGGACCTCTAAGGCGTTCATGAGCCGTTTCGGGTGACTGGTGCTCCTCGGTGGTTGTGGTAAGGCTGGTGCTTGGCTGCCAACGTGCTCGTGGTGTTCAGAGAGCAAGGAGGGCGGTGAGGAGACGGAAGGGCACATAACTTCATCCGGACCTGCTTTGGCACGCTGGCGTTTTTAGCATATGCTCTCTTGCTTGCCCAGCTGAGGGAATGCAGGCAGGAGCGTGGTGCTCTGTCTCGGGAGACAATAGCCAGAGATCCTGAAATCCCAGGGAGTTAGAGCCGCAAGATCACACTGCTAACGAGAAATTCAATTATTCAAATGTGGTTGCAGAATGTGAGCGGCTCAGCAAGCATGTAGGCTAATATTTAGACTTGCTGAATCTCTAATCTCACTCCTTACAATGTTACGACAGCTTTTTTTTTTTCCTTTTTTCTTTTTTTTACAACACAAGACCATTGGCAAGTATTTCACTGGTAATTGTCTTGCTTGATTTACTTACACTTTTTAAAATTTAAGAAGTCCTGCCTCTAAGACTGTGATTCTGGAATCTGGGATCATAAATTAAGCCCTCTTGTGAAAGAAAATAAGAAGTTTGCTGTTGTTTTTAATAAGATTTTACGGTAAGTATGGCATCGGTAAGTCTGTCAGTCCCGGCTTTGCCGCACATGTGTAGCTCTGTGCTTTGAGACCCTTGAAATGTCTGTTTTCAGGACATCAGCAGGGGGCTAATGAAAAGACTTTGTTGATTTTAACGAATTGCAAGCCACTGTAGCCAAAATAAATATAATCTGCTTTTTGGATTAGTTGTCACACATGATTTTACCTACTAACAGTGATTAAAGAACCCTGGTGGACCAGAGGCATAGCCGTTCTCTGGTGACTCTTGCTAAAATAGCAATAAACAGAAGTAAATAAAGACTTAGGGCATTAGTTATCTTTAATAAACAGTGACAATGCATGTAATGTTTGGGGAGACTTCAAAAACCAGCCTCATGTACAGTAGTCACACTCTTTCTAGCACGTAAAGCGTTGCTCGTATTAGATGAGTGAGAGTAGTGCTAACAAGACGGTGTCACTGCGCTTCTGTGCTTGCATTGCTGGCCTGGGTCCCTCCTCCAGCACTGCCAGAACAACCGAGCACTTTGTGGAGATGTACGTACACATACGTGATCTGTGGATCATAGAAACAAAGTTGGAAATGCCCAAAACTAGGGGGATTACACCAGGAAAATGAAGGAACTGTTAATTGCTTGTGTAATTATGTAACCTCCCAACCACAGTAATTCCATCCTGTTAATGAAGAGAGGACCAATCCCATTCTCTTTTACCTTAGTGGTTGTAAGCTGATAAAAAGAATTACTTGCCCCTGCTGACATCTTCTTTCCCTGGTATTTTCCCAATACTAAAGGGAGGGTGTGTTTCCTGATCCCGTTCACATTTGTTATGAGCGGCATCACTTCTGGCTGATGACATTGGACTGCTCCTCTATCCTAACTGCGCCTTTTAATCAGTGGATAGAAGAAAGACAACAGATTAAGCTATCCCGTATTCTCTCTTCCTAGAGGGTGTTGTTTTTCTAGTGATGAATGTTGGGAAAAATTTCAGGCTATATCTTAAGAGGAGGGAAAATATTTCCCTGAGAGCAGTAGGAAACACAGGAATTTCCCAACAGAACTATAGGAAGCCAGTGCTTTTGAAGTTTAAAACCCTAGGGATAGCAAAACATGGGAAAGTGAACATTAGGGAAAATCCTGCCTAAGCAGGGAGAGGGACTGAGCTTTCTAATAGGTTGTTCATTCATCTGCCCTGACTGTGTCCCCCTGCAAGACACATGGCACTGTTCTGCTAGGGCTTTGCCTTTTATATGAGAGGCAAAAAATCTTAATATCTTTAGTGCTTTTAGTCTTTTTTTTTTTTTTCAGTTGTATAAGTTTTTTCACATATGGAATAAAGTTCATGTGTTTGTTTTTTTGTTTGTTTTTGTTTATTTCTTTTTTTTTTTCTTTTTTGTTTTTTCATGCAATCTACTTCTGACTTTACAAGTCCATGGAAACTTCGG
Organism: Nothocercus julius; assembly: GCA_013398735.1. Classification (NCBI taxonomy): domain Eukaryota; kingdom Metazoa; phylum Chordata; class Aves; order Tinamiformes; family Tinamidae; genus Nothocercus; species Nothocercus julius. The sequence continues at coordinate 1,868,989 of VZSV01000012.1, forward strand.
TATTTTGCTCAGGAAGGGAATAAGACCCACCGAGGACCCATCCTTCTCTTGGCTGGAAGTCATTAGGAGTTTGGAGACCTGCCCGCTGGTGTAATTCAAGTCTCGACTGCATATCTTATTGGTTAAAAATAGGAGCCAACTCCAGCTCATCAGTTTTGCTAAGAAACTATTGATTGTGATTAGCAAGCTTAAAAATAATTACCTTGTGTGCTCATTGCTATCTTTGGACATACTCTCATATTCTTACTCTTATAGAAAGTATTGAGCAGCAGAGACAGGGCTATTTGATGACTGAAGCCTTGCGCTCTGTGTGTGTGTGTGTTGAGGGGTGAATACTTCTTAATTGCTCCATCACCTGGTGATTAAACAAACCCATCACAGCTAGACAGAGCTGGAAACCCCTCTGGCCTTACTGTATATTAATGCACTGTGCCCAAGGGGCCTCCCAAATCCCCATCCTCTTTTGTATCCAGCCCTATTGCCAGCCCTTATCAGTTTGAGTTTCTGGGCTTCCCTTGGCAGCTGAGCACCCACCTAGCCCAGGGGCTGCTGCGTCCTGGGGAGGAGGAAAGCAGTGATTTGCTCAGCACCTGGGCAGCTGGGGGGAACTAGTTTCACCTGGGTGCTGATCCACGTGCAGTAGTGGGCTGAACCAGAACAGCTGAAGCAGTTTCCAGTCCTGAAAGTTGCTGGTCTGCTGAAAACTAGAAAACCTGCTGCTCCAAGGGAGGTTGTTTTCTTTGCAATGGGGGTAGTTGTAGTGAGCTGCTGAATTTTTGCTGCCTGCAGCACGCTGTGTTTGAGAGCCTCTGCCTGTTTGGAATTGCTCTAGCCAGCTGGATCTGTGGAAGAGCTGCATCTACCTGTTTGGCTTCCATAATGCAGGTCAGGAGCTGCTTCAGGGGGCCACCTAAGGTAGGTTTGAATTCTTGAGTGTTCTTGGAAGAGTGAATTTCTTGTCCTAGGTTGTTGAGAGAGCCTAGGTAGAGTAACTTTCATTTAAGCTTGGTGTCAAAAGCTGGGTGATGAGAGAGAGTACTTTTTTTAGGGTATTATGGCCACAGGATCTCCCTACCTGGTCTATCTGGCTTCATATGCCCTGTGAATGTGCCAGCTAATTTGAAGTTGTATTGAAGTTGTATTCTTTAAAGTTTGATTTTTTTTTTGTTTGTTTTACTTATTTCTCTTACTGTTACATTCTTGTATTTGCTTGGTGTGTAGCAGTGCTGTGCTCAGCAGGCGCCTGCAGTGGTGGCAGAGATGTGTGCTTGCTAGAGTAAATGCCCTTAGCAGAATACACGTTATGCAGGTGGCTTGCAGGATTCCCCGGGCAGCACATCTGGGGCTGTGCACGTCAAACTGAAGCCCTGCCACACAAGTGGCTAGTAATGTGTGGGCAGGGCACAGGCAACCTCTTCAGGACCCTCAAAACTTCTGTGAAGCTGCGAGTAAGTGTTCGTGTGCCAAAAGAGGACTTTGGCCCTGCCTTTCATCTGCTGGTTTTGAAGTTCAGAGTTGGAATCTATGATGAATAAAGAATTAGCCTGGGCAATGGTTGCATGTGAGCACCGGAGGGAGGAGTGACTGCTGGGTCACACCAGCATTGCACTTCACAGTGGTCCTGGCATTTTGTAGCTTCGAGTTCAAGGGAGAAGGTGAGGTTGGAGATGTTTCAGTATGTTAGTAAGGAAAGTGGGGGCCTTACTTGCTTTCCTTTGCCTGCAGACTGTGTTAGAGAAGACCTGCAGATGGGCTGCAGCTCTGGGACGAAGTGGGGAGCGTCCCAAGCTGATCCTCTTCCAGGGAGACTGTGGGACCAACCAGCCGGCACCTTTGGGGCGGTGCTGTGTGTGCTGCTCTTGCTGCCTAGCTGTTTTCCCTGGAAAGGGAAGCTGGAAGTACCTTGGAACACCTGGCCTACGTAGATGGAGGATGTGTGTTGTGTGGGGCAGGGGGGAGCTTTACTGATAGGAGTTTCTGACAGCAGTGTGATGCACTGATGCTGCTGTTATATGCTTCTTAAGGCTGCCTAAATATGTGACTCTAAACCTGTATTACTGCAATAGTCGTACACCGAATTAATTGTAGTAGATTCCTATATATAAACCATACAGTTCTAAACAATTTGTTTTGGGCACATTTGGGACAACTTGAAAATATTTACTGCAAGACTTGTTTCTTCAGACTTTATTGTTAGTATTATTTTGTATTATTTGCAGCCTTGAGACTTTTAAATTCAGACTCATTTATTAGCATCATTTCAGGTCACACAAGGATCTGTGTAGCAGTTTGAAATAATGGTAATACAGAAAGGCAACTTTGAAGCCAGATGTGAGTGTTGTACCACTTTCCCATGGTTTGAATAACTTCTCCTTTACCCGGGAAACTGAGAAGTGGTGTGGGTTTGCCTATTTGTTTTGTTTTCTCTTTGTGTCTGGCTGTCTCCAGCTCAGATACAGTAGTTGCAGCCACCTAAGTAACTCCCAAATGCTTTGCAACACTTTTTAGAGAATGTGACCTTAAAGTGAGTGTCTGTTTTTATCACAGATGAACTTTAGTAAGGACTTTGGTATTTTTCTGAAAGAGGAGGATGTTTTGGAGGAAGTTGGCTTAAAAACATAGCAAAAGTGGCTGCAGATTCACAAGAGGAAATACTCATTTGAAACCTGTCAATTGAAAGGTGAATGGCCATGGGAAGTTCCCTTTTTATTTATTAAATATAATTAGGCACCCTATTGGCTAAGCAAGCAATGTGATCTTGTACAGTTATTTTTTTTTGCATTATTCCTAATACTTTTCTTGACAGAAGCACCGCAAAACAAGCGTAAATGTTTGTACTGTGTTTAGCTGATCACTCGGCACAACTACAACCGCTTTCCTGTCAATAATTTGAATTTGAATCCTTGTAAATGCATGGAAAGAGTGAAGGGGGGGTGGAAAAAATCACAAGGGAGGTTCCCTAAAGATAATTTTAGTAAAACTGCTAAAACTTCCTGTTTGAAGTAATGCAATGCTTTTCATTCTCTCAATTCAGTTGGCTTTCTGAAGCTATTCTGATGTTAGCAAAAATATTACATCAAGGGTAAATGTTTGAATCCAGGCTGAAAAAATAATAATAAAAAAAGAGGGCAGTGGAGGGGAGCAAACCCCCAAATGACTCTAAGTTCTTAAAAGTAAGATATAAAAGAAAATAATCATTTTTCTCCCCTGACAAATAGTTCAAAAAGTAGCCAACAGTTTGGATGTAGTATGTCACACGGCATACAAATGAAGAAACTGTCACCCTCGGTTTCCTTTGAAACCTTTTGATCTTATCTTCTGTAGTAAAGGGCATGTGACTTGATCAGGGCTTCTCCTCTATGATACATAGTCAGAGGCCTGATCTGTAAAAATGTGTGTGACAGACTTCTCCACTCAATATTACTTATTTTCCTTCCCTTCAATGCCTTGTTCTATGGTGGATATATTTATGCAAGCTGCTTTTCCATCTGCGAGAAAAAGCGAGGTCCCCATTTGGCAATTTCCAGCTTGTACTCTCTGTTATGTCTTAGTAGTAGCTTTGTATCCATCTCCCAGACTGACTTTTTTTTTCTCTCCAACAAGAATGAGTAAATGTAATTAAAACATTTTGTAAGGGCAGTTTGTGTTAAACATAATATATCCTTTTCAGCCGAACTTTAATTAAGGATAGCTTTGTCACCGCGTACCTTTAAAAGGATGCTTTGAACATGCATGGTTGGTACTGTCAGGGGACAGCAGGGGAAGGAAAAATATTTTATAGGTCTGTGATACTTAATTTTTAAAGCACAGTCCGTGAGGTGTTTGTATCCTGTGGGTTCGCCTGTTGTCGTGGAGCTGCCGGGGAGCCCGGGGTCGCGCTGCCGTGCTCTGCATGGAGCGTGGGGGTGCCTGGGGCACGTGCGCCAAGCTGGCGCTGCCCTTTCCGCTCCCGTTTCCCTGAGGGCGGTAAGGAGCGCGCCGCGTGCCCGGGAAGCTGAGTCGTGGCTGCCCCGACTCTTTGGCGGGCTCTGAAAAGCGCCCGCATTGCTGAACTCCAGCAGCGCGGGAAGGGGCGAGCGCAGGGCGGGCGCCTGCGCGGCAGGGCCGCCTGGGCCAGCTGCTGTGGCCGGCTCGGGCGGGAGGCGCAGCCTGTTAAGGCCCCGCCGCGCGCTGTCTGCCGCGCTCGCACCGGAAGCCCTCCCGTAGGCAGGGCAAGTCTTGTTCTCCAGGGGCTTCAACGCTGCTCGCGTTGGGCCTGTCCGTGGCGAGCGCGCCTGCGCGCGAGCTCACTCGGCGCTGGAAATGCTCGCCCCGCCGCTGTGCGCGGAAGCCTTGGGAGAGCCCGTGTGCGTGGGATCCATGGAGCGCGCGCTGCTGTCGCCGAGGCCCCCTGGCGCTTGGCTTCCCCAGCGTGTGCTTGAGGTGTCTTGCTGCTTGGCTAGCAAAGGCAGCTAGAGAAGCCAATTTGGCTTGCTTTTATCTGAAGAACTTGGTCTGTTCCTTGTCTTCCCTCCATTAAGTTGTCTCTTTCACTCTTAGTAAAAGAAGCTGCTGGTAATAGTGCCTGAGAAACCCGGGGTTTGGATGCAGGGCGTGTTGAGGCCCAGGACTGTCCAGATCTTGGCATGCACGTGATCTCCAAATCAAAGGGATTCACTCCCTGCCAAGAGGCAAACGCTGGAATGTGAGGGCTCGAGTGAGACCTTGCTCTTCCTCATGCTTTGCCGCACTGTCAGGTCAACGTGGCCTGGCTACTCCAGCCTGGCACATAGATGGCTGTGGTAGGAACACCAGAGGGGTTTTCTCCTTCGGGGCTGCTCCAAGGCTGCTTGCAGGCTGACCACATCACTCCAGGTGTCGGCAGGAGCGCCTGCATGGAGATGTCAATGGAGAGGTCCTTGCTCTCCCAGCCGTCTGGGAAAAGAGCAGTGGGCTGCCCTATGGATCCACTGCTTCCCCGCTGAGGAGTGAGGATGTGGGGGGGATCTGATGCCTGCTGCTCAGCGGGAGGGCTCGGCACATCCAGGAAAGCATCCCTTTCTTTTCAAGGCTTACTTAGCAATCAGTGGGATTTCTCTTGAGAGGATTTTCCTTTAGGACAGGAGGAAACGGGAGAAGGTTATAGAATGAAGTGTTTACAAAGGGAAAAATAATTGTGTTTATGGACCGGGTCTAAGACCTTTCTGGACCTGATCACCTGCATCTGTCTGTTTTGCAGAAAGGAGGCAAGTTATTGGGCAGTTTAAAATGTTGGCTATTTTGTAATAATAATAACTATTTAAAGATTTTTCCCAGCTGCTAGTCGGAGCATGCAATTTTTCTTTCCTAGGCCATTATGTATGCAAGACCAATTGGTAAACTGTAATGTACTGTTCTGTAATTATTCTCCCCTGTAGCTTTAATGAGGAGATCTGTGTGCAGTTTGAAGGGAGAATATACTCCAGCAACAGCTACAATGAAAATCGAGACAGGTGTAATCTGCTTACCATAGTCTGCGAATCCTCACCATGTGGCTATGTTATCTCTAGTGCATGTTTATAGAGAGATGCTTGTAAAAGGATTTAATTTAATGGAATAATGGTAACTGACACTATGAAAATGAAGGGGCTGAAATAATATGGTGAGGAGAGTCACATAAAAAGTAGGGTAGATGATAAAATTTGAGATATTATGTCTTTCAATTAACATATAAAAGGAAAATACTAATGCAGTCATGCTATGTACTAAAACAAAATGTGTTCTTTAGTACTGAATTAGTCTTGGAACTAGACACTTTGGGGAAAATGTATTGCTTCAGAATATGCTTTTTTCTAGGTCGCAGTCCTGCAGTTGCTCAGGCACTGATGTCTCCGGAGCTCCGCAGGAGTGCGTTTCCAGATTCGGAGCCTGAAGAGCAGAATATCTTTTGGCAGGCAGATACTCTGCTGAACTGGAACCTGTTGTCTGTAATCCTGACTTTGTTTAGGAACCCACAGGATGTGTAGTAGAGGGCCTTGATCAAGACACTTGTGCAGTGTGTGCTTCAGTTTCCTTACGTGTACAGTGGTGATAACCAAAAATTATGTAAAGGAAAGAAGACCAAATAACTTATTTTTGTGAGCCTTGCTGACAAAAGCTGCAGCATTTTGCTAGGAACAGTTCCATGGGATTATTCATTTGGGAAGATGAAAATAAGAAAAATATTCAGGCGCAAAGGTGAATCTAGTCCTTATTTTCCAAGAATGAAAGAATACCTGGCTGATCTCCAGAAATGTGATTTATTAATTATCACTTAATTATTCAGCGATTACTGGCATGCATCTAATAATATGCTGAAGTTCAACATCTGAAAGGATATTAACTTGACTTTTTCTTAACAGTCCATTTTTAACTACTAGGGAAATTAGTAGAACATTGTGCCAGACGCTTTGGTGTGTGTTTCTGATCCTGTATGATCCTTGAACATGGAGTACAGGTGCAGAGAAGGTGGCAAAATGCTGCTGGTAAGAACAGGGCTCAGTGTCACCTTCCTTACCCAATTGCTCTAAAGCCTTTGACTTACGAAATTCCAAAACTTTTTGGAGTTAATGTATATTTAAATAGTTAGAAACACATGTGCACCTCTGAATTATAATATGTAATAAAAGATGATGAAAGTGCATTTGAGATATTATGTTCCAGCATCAGGCCAAATGTGTGTGTGTGTTTTTTACATAAAAAAAAAATTGAAAAGCAATTTTCTTGTGCAAAGATGGGGGTAGGGTGAGAGTTGGTCATTGCTGTTAATTTTTTATTGTGCTGTTCTCGCTTGGATTTTGAGTCTGGTGGTTGCACTGACAAAGGAGCTGCCTTTATTTCTGCACATATGTTATGGTTACCTGTAAAACTGGGCTCACAGATTGCTCTGAAGGTTTTACAGTTGCTGTAGAACATTTCCATAGTTCCAGCAGTTTGATCACAAATGCAGCATCTCTCTCCTAATGTTGTGCAGGTTGATAAAACAGTTGCTGAGCTGGAGTCCCTAAAGAAATTATTAATTATCTGGTTAATGTGCATCAGGCTGTGGGAGTGTGAGATTAATCACCAGTGCTGGGATGAGTTGCTGAAGTGGATTTTGGTTTTTCGTCTCCTGTCACTCGGTAATGGCTTTTCCTTCCTTCACCATCAGGTGAACAGGTGCGGAGATGCTGTATTTTCATTTTCCTGTAGTCAGTAACAGCCGGTGACCAGGAGATGCCTTTTTCTCAGTCCTGCTGCATGAGCAGTTTACAACATGGAGTGCTACCTGCTTCGCGTGCTCCAGCTGTGGGAGATGCTCCTGCAGCATGAGCTGGCGCGAGGCTCCCTGCAGAACGCGCTCGGACACGGGCACCTGCGAGGGGTGTCAGGGGAACCCCAGCCTCAGCTGGGGCTCGTTCCTTCAAACTCTGCCCTTCTCAAAGGGGAGGAATTATGTGCGCATCTCGCATGGCACTTCTGCTTGGAACACTTATGGCACTCAGACTTTCTCAATAAGTGAGTATTCACCAGACCTCCTTTGCTTAGTGGAACAAAAAAAAGAAACGTGCTCCTGAAAAATAACTTTTAAATTCCTTTATTGGAAAGATATAGAAGACGCTTCTTTTAACTCTCTTTAGTGGATGCTGCCTTTAAAGCAAATGTGTTAATAGGCACACTCAGCTACAAGAGAATAAATTTAGTTTCTTTTCCAACAGCCATGAATCTGTCTAGTTTCTTAGGTATGATGCTGAGGATGGTGTCCTCTTTACCACCCATATATTCTCCCTGGTCACCAGGAGCTGCATCCGAGGTGGCTGATGAATCCCCTGTTGCTTGGGAGTTCCCTCTGGGGTTGCAGATGTGCACCACATGATGCACTCACACAAAAAATATTGTATTAAGCTACTTGGTTCATCAGCTCATGTGTTTTGTGGCAGACCAAGTGGATTTTTTCCCTGGTGATCTGAATTTTGATGGCCTTACCACTTTGGACAGGTGGAGACTTGCTTCCATCTGCTATTATTTTGAACTGCCTGTGAACGTTACTATTGTGCTGTCCCTGCTCCTCTGTCAGCTAGAGGTGTTATTTTGGGAGAGAAGGAGAATTTGACTTTAATAGCAATATGCACTGGTCTCGAATCCCTCAATGGCCCCATGATGACTAAACGTATATTTCTTTTTAAGACTATGGTATAACTTGACATTAAATGTCGATGACCCATTTGTGTTGGAAAAACCTTAACCAAATGGTCAGAATGGCAGCAAGAGGGTTTTAAACATTAAGCAGCCTTCAGGGCTTCAGGTTGTGTTTGCATCGCAGCTGTCTGGGTTTCTGCTCCTTGTAGAGCTTCTGAGCTTGCTGTGATAAGTAAAACCCAGTTTACTTTGTCAAGCACAGCAGCTCCCAGCAGTGGAGAGACAGCAAGGTGAAACAGGAGTCAACTAAATTTATGTCTGTATTGGAATGCAAGTTTTAAAATATTTTATTTGATAGCAATGTTTCTTTACATATGTGTGTGGAGAGGCATGCAAGTGCTTGTCCACACATGCACATGCCAAGAGCGGCGCATGGAAGTGGTGCGAGAGGAACGTTAGGTTTGATAAATGTATGAACTCTAAAGACTATTAACTGTTAACTCGGCAGACTCTTCTGCAGCTGATGATTTGTGGGGTTTGAAAATAAGTAGAATAGGAGATTTTCAGATGAGTAAATTGTGCAAATTCGTGCCTAAATTAAAGGTGTGCTCACCTTGACTGCTTGTACACATCAGGTAATTGTGCACCTAGCTAATTAACACATAATTAGCTGACTTGCCGATGCAGTTTTGGGAACTGTAAGCGTATACTTTTATTATGTCAGAATATTTTTTGGCTCCAGGGTGGAGTGTTCAGAAATGTCCGGTGGGGCTCTTCCTGCAGATAACAAGGGGTGAGTTTCCAGCTCCCGTGGATTCTGAGGAAAAGCTTTGCTGCAGAGCATGGAATTTGTGCATTGTTGTGCTGCCAGCCCTGGGACCCATGGCAGCCTGGTCAGTCTGTGGGCACAGAGTCTGCAGTCGTGCCCATCCCAAACAAATTGTACCAGATGAACAGGGGCCACACCAGTTTTTCCCTGTCACTTCTTAAATCTTTTTATGAGCAGTGCTTATTGGATACCTTCCTATTACTATACTTAGATAACCAAATATTTTGCATTTTCAAGCCTTCTGCCTCCTCCTGACATGCTGGAAAATAAATCTCTGGGAAAAGATATATAAAATTTCTGGTTTTATCTATTTGCCCAGCTTAGAGCTCCCTTTCTCTGCGTTTAGGTACTAAATACGGAAGGGGTGAGGGGAAATTCCAGCCAAACTTTCAGTCGGAGATGTTCAAAGCATGTTGAAGAGCAGCGAGTTGGATGCTGACTGTACAATGACTGTGCTGGCAAGAGGAACCGCAGTTGCATGCTCCAGTAGTTTTCCTCTTGGAATCTGCTGGGTGCAGAGAATGAAATTTTGGCCAGGGACACTGGGATGTGTCATCAAAAAGCCCTTTGAAATGTTTTGCCATTATCTAGGTGGCCACCAGACAAAGACCCAAGAGAACTGAATTTAATGTCTTATTTGAAAGATCACTCTTCTGGTAGAGCAGTGTCCATCTAGTGGTAGCTTGGTGTAGAGCCGCAGAGAGCATTTCAGCCCCGGTGCAGCCTTGAAGCCTCTGCTCTGAAGGTCAGAGTGTTTTTTGAGTATGTACAGAGGAGGCCCCTCATACTTGGAAAGAAAATGTACTTAAAGACATTTTTAAGCAAAGAGAATGATGAGTGGAAGTCATGGAAACTTCCTTGCTTCTTGCCTACAAAAGCACATTGTGAAGAAGCATAAAACCTATAGATACCCTCCTTATCAATCCATGCAGTGGCACTATTGGATGTGGGAATTTAAAAAGCCAAGTAGGAGGCTAGGATGCTCATTTGCCTGCTGGTACCAGAATGCCCTTCCAGCCCAGAGCTTGCTCTTATCAGCTTTAGTGTTTGAGCTCTGGGAGCAGGCTGGAAAAGCTTGGGCATTGCTTGTGTGTGCGCACGGCTTCTCCTTTGTTTTGTTTTTCCCCTGCTCCACTGTGTGCCTGGCAATTTGAAGAAGTGCAATTTGTTGAATGCCAGTTGATGATTAGCAAGGAGCTGAGGCCTGTCAGCCACAAAAGGGAGCTGGGCAGGATATGTGCTGACTTTATTATTGGTCATGGCACATCTTCACCTCAGCTGCCCTGTTATTCTTTAAAGGAACAGTGACAGCTGCTTATTAAACATCTTGCTAAAAATATTTGTGCCAAACCCCACATATCCTGTGATTTCATAACTATCATTATTCCTCAATGAATTTTCGTCTATAAAATGTTATGGTTATAAAAATATATTTTCCAGCTTCGATCAACCATATTTCCACATTGACTTTATTGGCGTTTGTGGCCCGGAATAGAAAACTAATGAGAAACAAAATGCAAACAAAGGAGAAATTAAGTGGTGTGTTTCAAATAAGACTGGGGAGGGTGGGAAACCCTGAAATAAACTGAAAATTTCTCATTTGAAAATGAGACTGAAATGAGCTCTTTGTGTTGGGACAGCTTAAGGATCCCTTTTACCAGGTCACAGATCCGTTTGAACAATCATGGCCAAAGGCCATGGTTATGTTCTTATACCATGGTTAAGCTCTTACAGGGTTGTATATGTGTGCAGGGAGATGCATTTTTTTCCCCTTGATGATTCCAGCCCTAAAATATATAGTATTAGTCCAAAAAAGAGACCCATTTAGTAAACCTCCCTACTGCTTAGAAGTAGGTAGTGCTGAGGTTGTATTCAGCTATGGTCATGAAGTTTACACTTCCAGGTGGTCGAAGCATTGTTAATATCCATTCTCTTAACAGCAGTATTGTCCCTTATTTTAAGTGACAGCCTAAAAATTATCTATGTCATTCCCATTGAATTCCATGGGAAGACTTGCACATGTAAGGAGCATCTCTCTTCCTAGGCACCTGGCTTGGAAGATCTGAAAAGATTGCATGTAAGCATTATGTCTTTTCTCACTGCTCCTTATTTACAGGCTTATCCTGGGGCCCCCAAAACCTTGCTAATTGTAGTGGAAATTGGGTATACAATGACTTATTTTTCCCTACCAATCACCAAATAACATCTAACTCAGATCTTTGTATATCCCTAGTGTAGGAGTGAAACTTCTGGATCAGCTGCTTCTGGTGAGAAGGCACAGATGCATTATTAGGGATAGCTTGTTTTATCTTCTTTGACACTTTTCTGATCTCTCTTGATCATTAAAGTCTGGATTAAGGTGGTGGTGGTGGGGAAAAACACATTACTTAAACAGAGGTTATGCAGCCTATGTGTCAGATCTCTTATGAGAGAGTTTGGGTGCTTAATGTCTTCTAATTCAAAAAGAAAAATCAAAGTCTTGTATATGGCTTCATCCTGTCAGGTGGTGAGATGAGGTTTATGTGAGCATGTAACAAACCCAGATACTTGAAAGTCACATTTACAGCTGAATGTAATATGACTGTAGCTAAAAGTCATTGAAGGGGAAGGCTTTTTGTTGTTGTGAGGAGGGTTTTTTGTGTGTTTTCTTAGCTTAATGATGTTCTAGATGTATGCTGCTTAGTGTTACTCCTAGGACAGTTGTCACCTGTCTTTCTGATCCTGTGCACTTGTATTATGATATTTCTCTGAAATGCTGTGTCAGGAACTTGCTTTATGTTCGTCTCCAGCATCTGAAAGGTTTTGTTTCTCAGGAGTGGTGTCAGCAGAGTTGAATGGATCAGAGAAGGTGCTTGGCAGCACCCAGGTGTTGGAAGTGTAGGATAAGTAAGTTTGTGTTTGGTTGCCCAGAAGACCTTAGTGATCTTGACAAGTAGTGTTCATATATAAAATATACACACATGCATATATTTATGTATAATATTGTTCCAAACTGCTATGGGAAGCATAGCTACTATTTATAATAAATTAATGATTTTCATACTGAACTTTAATAGAATACAGAAATTGAGCATTTCTCTATCCTTCAGTCTGATAATTAACTTTTCATAGAAACTCACAAGTATTTATGGTCATCCTGAGCTCTTGAAATATCAGTATTGCTTCACTGTGACAACAGAACACTAAACAGAAACAACAACAGAGCAGAAACATTATGGTAATACTGAAAGAAAGACTCGACCTAGGGACTGATATATTGGACACCCCAGTGCACCCCAACCAAGATAGTCCTTTATTTTGACTAATTTTTTAGTGCTCTTCACTTGAGAATTACAAATGGTGGCCCTCACCCTGTGAAGTTGTTACTGCAGCCACTTACGGATGGAGAAGGGAGGCTCAGCTTGTAACTTTGCAAAGGTTGCCTTGCAGGTCAGTATCAGTAGCGGAACATAAATGAGCATCTATGCATCTGCTTTCACTTATCTTAACCATGTGGGATGAAATTCACCATACAGGGTCTAGCACCACTTATTTCTATATAGATCACTTAAATAGTCAAGCTAGGCTATGTGCTGTTGCCCTCCATAGGGATAAATTAGTCTCAAACTTAGTGGGCTGATCCACAAGAGACAAATGACCACAACAAATCTGATTTGTGTAGAAACTGCTGCTTAGGAGAAAATAGAGCTTCAGCATAAGTAGATATGCCAACAAGTTTTTTTTTTTTTTTTTTTTTTTTTTTTTTTTAAAAAAAAAAGGTTGATAACTAGATGTATGATGGCATGGCATATTTGTTAGAGAAGGAGCTACATCTGTTAGAGAAAAGCTAAACTGATCTATTTTAAGTTTAAAGGAATCTACTATCTAAATGAAATGTGATGGCTTAATTCAGTCAGTACCAGGTCACTTTTTAATTAAAGTAGAAGAGTATTTATTTGTAGAGGCCTAAATCATCTTGTAGTAAGCCAAGCCAAAACAACTACACCCCACTCCAACTTACTTGAAATAACAAAGTGTGTCTGGAACAACTTCAGGATATACTTCCTTCTGAAGATGCCAATTCTCCTGTTTTCCTTGCCAAGTGAGTAATTTGCTACTCTGATTACTGCTTCTCTTTCTACCTTTTCGTAGAGATAGCATGGGACTGTAAGGCTGTTAATAGCTATGCTGAGATTGCCTTTCTTGCTCAAGCGTAGTTTTATTAGTTTAATAGCAGTAGTAGAGCTGAAACACTTAAGTTGCTGTACTTTTCTTACTGGTTGTAGAGTAGATGAGTGAGCCTGTCCTGAGCGAACACCAGAAATGTGTGATCTGTCTGGTCTTGAATTGCTGCATGCCAAGAGTGTTGATCAACAGAACGGGGTCTGAAAGCTTGACTAGAGATGCCTCAGTCTTTTTCATTCTGTAGCTGAAAATTTTCTTTCATCTCAGATGTTCCTAAACATGGCAACAAGCATGGCTGTGCAACAGATGCAATTCTTATTAGGTCTCTAGGTAACATTTTAACCTGTGTAATGTTTGCAGCATAGCATCATAAGTAATATTCTAGGAAATACGCTGCTGCTTGTTAAAAAGGATAGGACCCCAGAGATGCCTTTAAATATGCCTGTAAAGTGAGAGGTGCCAAGAGAAAGATAATATGGCTGATTATAGTTATTTACCTTACATTTTCATTCGCCCTTAACTGGGTGTAATTTAGGGGCATGAAATCTCTTATTGGAAGTGTATTTGCATTAAATAGCTCTAAGCAACCATGAAAGTGCAGAAGCTGAAAAATTGACAGACTGGGTTCCTAGAATCCCAAAGTAGCATTTTTGTAATAGGCATACAAACAAATCAAATAAACATGTTTTGCTTCAACGATTTAAAGAATATGGTCTTTGGAGTAATTTGTCTTTTTTCTTTTCCTTTTCTTTTTTTAAACTATCATTTCTAACCTTTTCATTGCCTATCTCTAGTTTGCAGCTCCTCCTAGCAATCTGCAGCAATTTCTAACCCAGCTGTTGTGGTTGCATAGCATTGTGCCTTTGTTTAGTTTTCCATGAGCTATCAAATCAGCCTATAAAGGGGATTACCTGGCGGCTGCTGGTGTTTTTCAGATCTGTGCTTTTTTTGTAAATTTTCATAGTGGCTTTTCAAAAATAAACAAAAACACACTGTAAAAATCATCAAACTTGTTTGGTTGGAGGGAATCCAGTCTTGCAAGGAGGTATCCTTCTGATAATCCTGCTCGCTTCCTTTGCAAGTCGTCATTAATTGTGCTCAGCTGCAGGAATGGTGGATCTGTTTAGTCAACTCATGCTTTCATAGGCATAACTTTTAATGTGTGCCTCATTAGACAGGCCTTTTGTCTACTGTGTTGGTGTGGGCCTGAAAAAATTCCAGTTGTGTACTGCTAGATGGGTATGATCAACCACTACCGGGTACATGGGTGGCTGTGTTTTATAGTTGGTTGTTTTATATCCCTTACCTATCTCACAAGGCAGTTTGTTTGACTGAAGTCTGTGAGGAGCATGGAGATCTCTGCATGAATACAGTTATTGAAGTGCAAAGCATCAGTAATACTTATTTTGGTGTATCACTGAATGCCTGAAGAAGAAAAACTGGTAAAACTTGGTCCTTATGTATACAGTTGAGTCTTTAACAAATGAAAGTTGCCTTTCAGAATGCAGGCGTGTCTGTGTCTGCATTTATGTTACTGTATATACGAACCCCATATCATGTGGTGTTGAACGCCTTACGTTCTTGAAAATAGGTATAGTATGCATATTTGAGTACTTTTCATGTGGTGAGTTAAATGGAAGCTATTGTCTGTTGTCTTGCTCTGCTCAGTACAAAAGATATATTTACTGTTCTTGAGTGTCTTCAATTCTGGTTCTCGCTTAGCAAACATAGTACATTTTAATTAAGGCTTGTCACTTGAGATCTAATGAATACATTTACTGTAATGTCTCCATCTTCAGGAGGTGAATTTGACTTCGGAATTGTCCCTGTCAGAGGGGCTGATAATATCTGTTTAAGGATTTCTTATTTTCTGGGCTAGGCGAGGTTCTCGTGGCTGCCTGTGCTCTTGCTGCGTGCAGCAGAGCAGGGCCCTCCTGGAGGGTCACAGGATGAACCTGTTGAGACGCACAAACGTGAGCAGTGGGCAAGCAGCTCCTGAAGACGAGGATAAATGCTTGGCTTGGAGAATGTTCCTGTGTGTGTGCGCTCTTTTTCTCTTTTTTTTTTTGCGTGACAGTTTCAGAGGTGCCTTTTGATTGCACTAGACAGATTAAGAAATTCCTCTCCTCAAATTAAGCTCCTGTTAGGATATGAAAGGACTTTGACCAAACAAGCAATGAATTGTTTCATATACTAAGCGGGGGGGTGGGGGGGAAGCAGGTTTCAGCCAATCTTTTACTTGTGCCTGTTTCTGTGGCACGAGGCTGGGACTCTCCTGAGAAGTGTCCCTCTGAGGCTCTCCTGAAACCAGGTCCTGTGCTGCTGGTGTCAGCCCCTGCTTTTAGTGTCAAGCAAAAATGACAACCGGCTTTGCTTGTGGACTGGCCACTTCGCTCTGCCTGGGGGTTGCGCCTCCCTGGGCAAAATGGAGCCTCGGGAAGGTTTTGGGTGGGAGCAGAAGGTGCCAGGGCAGGAGGCACCTGCACTCCCAGGAACTCATCCAGGTTCCCAGAGGAACTGTATGGCAAGGCTTGGGATGGGGGCCACCTCACCCAAATCATGTCCTCATCTCCTGTTCACTGGGCACATTTCTGCTGGCTGTTCCCGTTGCTGGCCGGTCCCCAGGAGGGCTGATCCCAGGAGTGGCTCCGGAGTCATGCGTGGCCTCACAGCTTGCCCTCGCACCGTGGCTCTCCGAGGCCACAGAGCTAAGTGGGGTGAAGGGCTTGGAATGAGCCTTCTGCCAGGTGGTAGATTATAGCTAATGACAAACAGGTGCCAGTGATAGGTACAAGCTTTCTTGACCTGCCTTAATTTTTCTAGTCAGGCCCTTTAATTGCTAGGGAAAGGCATGGACAAATGGAGGGAAAAAGTCTAAACCAGAGCTATAGCGAGGCTTTAAAAGGAAATACATTTCAGAAAGGTTTTTTCTTCAATTAATAGGGATTTTTGTTGTCAGGCTAAAAACAGACTAAAAATAAACAGCTGTATAGTACTTCATTAAGCTGCCTGCTTGGAGTGATTTTCCCATTGATTAGTCTCAGGGCTAATGCTGGTTCATTCCTCATTTCATTGCTAATTAACATCAGCTCTGCTCCTGACCACTTGACCGCGCTTTCTCTGTGAACATGTGCTGGTTTGGCAAGTAATAACTGCTCCCTTCTTAAAAGATAAAATTAAGGGAGAAAACAGCTATTGAGCATAGGTCTCTATCTCCTCCTACAATAAGAAGAGTAAGTTGTAAAGCCATATTGGACCCATATTCTAAAGGTAATAAACATAGTTTACGGAGCACAGGAGTTTGATGAGGAAATCTGTAAATACAGAAGATGAGCTCAAGCTGCATATGAGTTGACAGGCTGGGCTTGCAGTGTCAGTCTAGTTGATCCAGGCTCTTCTGGGATGCTAACAGTGCAGATTCCCTGCCCCAAGGGTTTACAGCAGTGGGCCTGGAGGGCAAGGCTACTTGGAATGGGCAGCACTTACTCCTCCAAGTCTCCACAATGTTCTTGGAGTCTGAATAATGAAGTGCATTGACAATGGGTACAGCAAGAACAGGAAACATAACACCATAGTTATAGCTTTGTCAGGCAACTTCCATGCAACTGGAATATAGATGAAAATAGGGGAATGAAATAGTAGAACTGGCATGGGTATGCTCTGAGGAAAATCTCTAAACTTTAATGAAATTAGTATCCTCTGTTCTGGGTGAAAAGGTCAATTTTTCCATAAAACCCAAGTAAACTGGCATTTTGGAAAACATCTACTAAAGTTGGCAAGGAATGAATAACATATCCCAAAGTCTTGGTTTGATTCCAGATCATAGCATTTTCTTTTAATTGAATTGGGTATTGCATTTCATTTTCAGAAAGTCTTTTTCATTCCTACATCTTGAACCATTCATGTCTCAGAACTAATCAGAAACTCAGCCTTATACAAATCTATCAATCAGAAACAGTCACTGATGGCGGGGGGGAGAGAGAGAAAGAGCTTGCCTGGGTGATAATCCTATTTTTGAGCAGAATCCTAATTTACTTGTTCATCAATTATATATTTTATAAATTTCCACCATTAATTTAATGGATTTAGGGCTCAGTCTTGCAAACAGTTCTGCACGTGAGTAACTTTATTCATGCAAGCAGCCTGTTTATGTAAGTAAAATTAACTATGTGAGATATCTGAAGGTTGAAGCTTTACAGTGCATATATCCACTCAAAGCCATTGCTTTCTTTACTGTCCTCCTTTGATCTTTAGTAACAAAAAGCATATTTAGGCACATCAGTTTAAAAAAAAAAAAAAGTATTTGATAGTAACTATAACCACTATGATAAGTCATTCTAGTGTTTAAGAACATAAATAATCAATTTGGGGCAGGAAGAACTGCCTTACAATTAAGTATTGTACAACTGGTTGCATTATATTGCCTTCATTGGATGCACCTGGAATTGGCCTCAGCAGAGAGATGTTAACTAGAGAATATGGGAATTGAAATTCGTATCACTGTCAACTAGCTGTAGAAAATCCATATTGTACTTCCAACTTCATTCAGTTGGAAAATGGAGATGAAATTCTGCTTACTGCTCTCAGAATATCTCCTGATTCTAGAAAGGTGCCTGTTTATTAACTATTCTCATATTTCTCTTTCCAGTGCTGCTCAGAAGTAAACTGCAGTAGTATATAAATAATAAGTTAAAATATTAAGTATGCAGATTTTCTTAGATATTTCTGAACCGTGTAAAGTTTTGTGTGGGGTGGTGATTGGTGTCCATCTTTGACTTGTCAAGTCAGTAGCTACACTTGTGATTGCATTCATGTGTCTCAGACTTTGCTGTCCTGTGGACAGGCATCTGGAGATGATAAAATGTCGTTTTATTCTTGGCATAAAAATAACCCCCAAAAGTCACCTTTCTGCACATGTTAACTTGAGCTTCCCTGGCTTGATGAGCTGCAGATTTGTATGGCAAGCTCAGTGAAAGAAAGTGTATCCCTAGTGCTGTGTCTGCTGGGCTGGCTGTGCAATGAGGGCTGGAGGAGACCAGGGAAGGGAAAGGCTTCCTCTCTCCACCCTTAGCTGCCCCTCCATGTTGCAGCACTGACCAGGCCCTTGAGCAAGGAGAGAGATTTGGTTTTCCCTTTGCAAGACCATCAGGAGCTCCAGAGGTGATAGAGAAGGGCAAGCAAATGAGCCAGGTACTGGGGACAAAATCACCCATGGAGAGCGTGGGTGATTGGAGTAAGGCAGAGGTACCTAAGTAAATGAGTCTGTGATCTTTGAATAGTTCCAAGTCCAGTGAAGGAGCTGAGAGGTTAAAAACCTTCTGGAGGACATACATCTTAAAGAAGAACTTAGAGGAGGCCAACTTAGGGAGGTGATAGGGATATTGCTTACCAGGGGAGCTTTTTAACATAAAATTTATGATAAAGAGGCTCTTCTTGGCCTTGTCACCCTCACTCCTTAGAAGGAAAAGAGCTCCCTCTGTTCAGAGTTAAAAGTAGCATGAGGGTTTCTTTTGTTCAAAGTGTAAGTTGGCATATCATACTAAGCAAGCTTCAGCAGCATCTTGTTTTGCTACCAGCTAGAAGTTGGGGAATAAAGTATGATTAATGGCTTCTACAAACCTCTGGATGGACACCCAAAGGAGAAGAATAATACAGTTGGAGCATTACAAGTCAGCGGCATATTTAACGTTGTTATTCTTTCCTTAGGAAAGGATTTCCTGTTGAGGGCCTGAAGAAAAATAAGTTTCATTAGTTGAGCATCGAGCAGAGATAGAGCACCAGGATTGATTGTAATAAGCCTCTCCTTTTTACCAAAATCCATTACTTTCTGAGCTATTAAGTGATGAAAGGGATTAAGAGAATAAAAAATAAGCGGGACTGTATTCGTAAATCTAAAAGTTGATAACAGTAGAGCATTTTGTGAAATTTGCATGTGAATTTATAACGTGCTAATCCATCGGCAGGCAGCGTTGTACCACAGAGGGGAGGGGGTGCACTGTGCATACAGGATAAAAATGCAAGAGCAGAATTTCTGGCCGAGGAGCCTTTTTTTTTCCATATGGATATCCATATGTTTTATCACCGATTCCATACTTTTGGTGCCAGCATCCATATGTTTAGCTTTTGCTCAAATAAAAGACTAAAATCATTCTTCATTATCTTCTTCTTCCTAGTTGGTGTTTTTGTAGACATAACCAAATGTGATGCTAGATGGCTGAGGCATACGCAGATAGGATGCAGTTGGATATCATCAGAGGTGTTCAGAAACAGTACCCTGGGAGTTCAAGAGTTGGATTATCTTCTGAGCCTAATGTCCCTTGACAGTGCTTGAGCAATGCAGGAGTAGGGGGCTATCATCTGATTGCAAAGTCTTGGCAAAGGCTTTTTCCTACAAAGAGGAGCTTCTTTGGGAGCAGCAATGAGATTTTTTTTTCTTGTGTTTATTTTTAATTCTCCACCTGCACCTCAGCCTTTGTGGCTCTGCTGAGGAGGTGCATGAGGCCGGGAGGTGACATGGCAGGGCTTCATTCTCCTTCCGCAATCTCTGCTTGCCCACAGCCTGCAATTGGTGGAACAGCAGCAGAAATTAGAAGTGCTGATACAGGGAATTCAGGGTTGGTTGGGAGGGTGGTGCGTTGCCATCTCCTTGACATAACCCAGTCTCCTCTGTGCCAAGTAGATATCACTCAGAATTGTGCCTAATAATTTCCTTTTTCCTTTTTTATTTTTGTGCCTCTTCAGGGAAATACCAAAGTAATGCTTGTAAAGATAGAAAACCTTAGTCTATATCCAGGGTTAGCCCTTGGTCTAGCTACAAAATAACCATCAACAATCCAACCTGCATGTGGGATATTTAGTTGGATTCCTTCTCTGCCTAGACTTCCAATCCTTAACTTCTTCGCTGGGGCATTGTACAGCAGGAAAGCAGTTGTTACCTACTGCACTTTGGCACTTGATTACCTACCAGCAGGCTCTGACTCTGCTGTGGCATTTTTAACCTGCAGAATGGAGAAGGAATACCCTGTAATTTTGAACAGGAAAAGAACAGGATAGTCATAACTGACAAGCATTGCAGTACACAGTTCCAAACAAAAGGCAGCAATGTGAATTTGCATTTCCTGCTGCTAGTGCATGAAATGTGAAGCTGAGGTAGGTCTGAAGGTGTGCTTGAGCTTATCCTCTGCACTCCAGACAAGAGTGGAAATTACTGAGAAAGGTTATTAACCATTGTGCACGGAGCTATATTATCTTTCATGTAGAAGAAAGAACAGGGAATGACCTTCCTTGAATGAACAGAACAGTAGCATCTTGGCTTTAGAGTGGAGGCAACAAATGTGATGAACTCTGCAGAAGTAGCCATGTCTCAGATGTACTCATCATTTTCAAGCTAATCCTGCTGTTACCAGAAACAAGAACAAAACTTACCATTGATATAATTCAGACCAGACATGGGCTCCTGATAACTGTCTGTGCGGAAGCTCTGGAGAAACTTAACCTTTCTGAAGAGGTTTGCTTGTAAAAGTGTCATCCTTTGGGGGCTGAAATTAGTTTGTGTTTTAGCAGAAACAATCTGTCATTTTTCAGCTCTGCTTTTCTTTCTCAGGGCTGTGGCTCTGGCAAGGTCCGTGGCAGGCTGGTAGTGAATTGCTAGTTGCAAGTTACCTCATGGGTCTTGATTGATCATGTGGCAAGGCCCTGTTCAGAATAGAGGGCTCATGTGGTGTGCTTGACACGTGGCGACCTTCCGTAAGCCGCAGTTCCTGGGCACAAGGGTCAGACGTGCCTGTTCAACCTTCCTTGGCTGGCTGGTCAATGTATGCAGCCGAGCCATCTCCAGTGGAGACCTCTCAGTGTGAGGAGCTTGTATTTTGACCCCCAGGTTGGCTGTCATTTACTCATTATACTCGTATGGAAATGTGTGGGCTATATATTCTGACCACTAAAAAGCTGATTGGCAAGAAAATCACAGGCGACACCTTTCCTCCTTTCAGAAATGATTCTTATGTGAGAATGCTGGGGGTTGTTTTGGGGTGTTTCTTTCTTTCCTCTTCTCATATTAGAATGCAAGATTGAACTTATTTTAAGATTCTTTACGGCAGCATTACATTCCTTCCACTGTTCTATTCCTTACCACATTACCTCACCACATTAGCACTTGTATCTCCCTCTGATGGCATCCAGTTTCCATTCCATTCACAGTGGCCAAGGATCATATCTCTGATCCACTTAGAAACACAATGATCTCTACCCCTGAGAATGCAAACGCTTTCTCAGTCAAATCTATTGATCTCCAGAGCTCTATTTCTGGCTTTCCATTCACTCACTTGATGGTTGGGATGCTGGATATTCTTTCTGGGGAAAGAGTTAACATGGTTACTAGGAAATCTATGAAGAACAGTTCTGCAGAATCCAAAGATAGAAGTGATCTTTTATATACATTTGTGAGTGAGAGTGGGTACACATACTGCACTTATTAACTGAGCAAAATTAAAGCCTGCAGCCTGCAGTATGCCAGCTCTGTGACAATGACAGAGCCAAGTGTGGCATTGCATTCTTATTTCAAAGCAGTTTCATTGAGGATCATGATGTTAAATTGCAACAGGCAAGCACCAGCTGACTCCTGCAAGGGTGGAGGTAAACAGTTTATGCAAAAAGTCTCTAAGCTGGGGAATTGGTAAGCCAAAAGACCAGCGGATAAGGGCACTGGATATGCAGAACAAAGCAGCCTGCCAGGCACACCAAATCACTGAAAGAGCTCTGAGTGCAGGTTGAAACTTTAAGAGCCCTGCTGCCTGAACAGCCTAAATACATACAAAAATGACAGACTGTGACTTCTCAGGGCTCTACCTGGGGCTCATTGAAGTTTGCAGATGAGTCCAGATTCCTGGATCTGGACCTTGCTGGCCCTTTTAGGCTCTGAGGGAAGTATTCATGGCTGCTCTGAGAAACATGGTTGAGAAGAGATTTGTGGGTTGAGTATTCCAAGTCTCCTTCTGTAGTTGATGGATTGAAATAGGCTTCTCCAGGAGTCGAGCCTAATGCGTTTTGAATGATCCCCAGCACTGCTCATCTTCCTTCACTGTTGACACAGAGACTACAGAGCCAATAGGTCTATGCACCTAGCTTTGGCTTTTGAAGCATTCAGAGATGCTTGCTGTCAGCCCGAAATAGGATTTTGTTTCCTAAAATGCTTACAACCAGGATTTTAAGGATATTCAGATATTGTTCAATACTGACCTTGAAGCCATGTTTAATAGAAATTCAGGCACCACAATGTAGAGTGGGCCATGCCTGAGTTAATTAAATTATCTAGGCCTCAGACAAAATTTCAAAAATATTACCCAAAACTCATGCCTTCTGAGTTACAGCTGAGTGCCTTGTTTTCTTTACTTGTACGTGGTAAATGAAACCACTATTTGTGCGTGGGGTGTATGTGGTGTGAGTGCACATACACATGTGTCTGTCCTTTTCTATACTGACTTTCAGGTATCACTCATTCTAAGAACATTTTTTATTATTCAACATTTATACTGTCAGGATGCTGTAGTTAACCTGGCCAGGCCTTGACTGCATTGCTTGCTCTGTAGCAAATGTTTCCTGCCCCTCGCGGTGTCCAGTGTAACAACTGCCACTGCATAGGTAAGTCAAATGAGGAGGCAGAAATGCAAAAGTAAAGGGCAAAATAATTCTGGGGTCTGATTACTGTGATTATATACAGTGGTAACCTTTCTTGCTGTGTCTATGAAGAGTACTGACGTCAGAGAGGATTTGACTTCTTAAGGAGTATTAAATTTTTACATGGAAATTTACTCTGAAGTTAACCAGATGTTGGCTGCCTTCATGGTAGTAGGTAGTATGTGTTGAGCTACCTTACTTCACTTTCTCCTTTAATCATGTAAGTTTTATTGCACATTTTTTGTGAGATTTGTGTGCAAAGATATGTAATAAGAAATAACACTTCTCTGCAAGTTTTCCATGTAGCCAGATACTTTATCTGTCAGCATGTTTGTCAGCATTTCTAAATTTAAACTGAGGGAGAGGCAGGAAATTTCCTGATCCCAAAAATGCAGGAAGAGTAGTATAAAAATATGAATGCTATCAAAGTAATATGTAATGTAATGTCCTTGTCTGGACACTTCATTGTCTTTACAGTGAGAATTTAATTTAATGTTCTCAAACTCCAGGGATGTACTAGTGCGTGGATTATCCTTCCCTTCTTACAGATGTGAGGTGGGCTTGTATGCATACAGATAAAAGCTCCCCTCTCTTCATCTTTCCAGCAGGTAAAAACTGCTGAGCATCTTTGATTCCTGCAGAAGCGAGGGGGAGGAATCATCTTCTAGGAAAAGCCTGGGCTTGCTTCTCCAAAGCTATCAGGCAGTCTTTGATTAAATCCTGTCCTCTTGACTCTAAGTCTTGTACCTGAGCTGTCTTCTCTCAGCAAATGACACAGACTTTAACTGCTTCGCATAAAATAAGGACTAATTACTCTGAGGGTTTTACTTCTTGCTCCTAATACAGTGTTCACTAATACTTTTTTTTGTAGAAAAGAGCACTGAACTCCTTCCATCTGCCTCCCTAGTTCTATAAGTGCACCTAGCACATACCTCCACAAGGCACTGATAGCTCTCCCCATGACGGAGTGTTTTCTCTAGCAGGTTATCATATCGTGCCCTCCACCAAAATGCTTCTGTACAGTTTTGGGCAGCCACTTTATGTGAATTCATTTTCTCACTGCTCCCTCTCCCCGGTTCCAAATAAAGAACTTCAGAGGGCAAACGTGTTACTGCTGGTAGACGTGTAGCTACTGTTGTATTGTGCCTTTTGTTTTGTTTTTTTGCCAGCTACTTGACATTGTTTTACAGCTGGACTCTGTGGCTATTTCCAAAAGGCTCAGCTAATTCTGTTGTCCTTTTTTATCAAGGAAATTCTTGAGAAGCCACAATAAAGCAGCTGTAACCCTGGCAATGCTTGCAACCGGGACCAAAAATAGAAATCAGCGCTTCATGCATTTTCTTAATGAGGGTATTGGGTTTTTTTTCAGTGTGGTCCTTGACACTTAGCCAAGTCAGGGCTTGGCTCTAAATGTTTAGTGCAAGCTTTATAAATAGCCATTAGATAGGCAGGGCTCATCTTTTCCCAGAGCTCCCGGCCGGGCCTGCCTCGCTGCCCGGGAAGGGGTTGCAATGAGTCTTCTAGGATGCAGTTGCCCAAAGGGCCAGGTGCTTCCCAGGAGGTGCCGATCACCTTGAGTTCCCATCGCCTTGTGCTAGGGGGTTCAGTGTCTCACCGCACGCGGCCCGTGAGCTGTTGTTATTAATAACTGCCTCCGTGTCCCTTTTGCTTGCGGATGGAATTGATTTGGCTCTCAACCATTAGTGAAAGTGTCCCCGTAACTGGATTTTTATGCTCTCTGTACAAATATAAAACAGCGGTTTATTTGTCGGCTCTAAATAGGAGTTTACAAATGCAGGTTTTCTCTGTGCCGCGGAACGTGGCCGGTAATGGGTATGAACTGCCTCAGTGCTCGGAGTTCATGGTGTTCCCACAGGCAGAGGGGGGAGAGAGAAAGTTGAGGGAAGATAAGTAAAACTTCAGGAAAGTTCAGTCAACAAACCAAGAAGTGCAGGCATACTGATTTATAAGGATACTATAACTTTTAAACATGTACTTTCAATCTGAAGGACTGCAGTAGGGCTTTAAAATATGACTATTTAATTTTTTAAAATTACATAAATTAAGTGAACAGCCCATTAATGGGATGCCATCAGGATCACATGGACAATTCAGTTCAAGTTATATTATCTTGCCAGCCGGATTTGAATAAGAATTAAGAAATTACTATTCAAAGTAGTATGGGACATTGATCCTCATTTGCAGTGAAATTCGTCACCATAACTACCTGGAATTCCACTGCTTTCATAGTGGTATTCCACTGAATCTTCTTTATGGGGCAACTAGAAGGGAATTGTATTAGAGGAAAAAAAGCCACTAATTAGTTGTTCTGCCTACATGTTAAATGAAGTCTTGTCTTGCAGCAAGCTTGTGGGTGAGAAGCAAGGCATGTCTAGTGCACAGTAACCCACATCTAGCAGACAGTGAACTCCCTCACTCAGGTCCATCCCTCGACTAAAAATTCATCTTAGTAGCTATTTCTCTGTCCTAGCAAAGGGAGTGTGCCTCTTAGGAGCTGACACTTGTATTTGAACCTGGCAAATCTTTGCGTATGTGTTAGGGTTAATCAAACTGGGTGGTACACTTTAAGAATAAAGTGCTATTCTCTGTGAAATTTCTCTCACATTCTCTTCTAAACCAAGTAACTAAAGTTCCTCATTATATACAACTAAGAATTTACTTCTTACAACTTGGGAAACCTGTTCAAAAAAACCTGAAAAATAACAGTTAAGTTTAGTGTCACTGGTGTGGAAAACATGTAAAGAATAGCACAAAGAGCACCTAAGAATGGTTCGGCAACTCAAGTTACAGTTTAGAGAAACAAAGCCAATGTCTATAATGATGCTCACTGTTTATTTTATAAATATTAATTCCAACATGTAACAGCATGTTTGTTTGACTTTACTCTGGTGTCTTTTGAGTCTCATTTCCCTGATTGTTAAAATGTGAATATCAGAGTCTAATTCTGCTTTTACTTCTTTTCTTCTCCAGCGTAAAGACATTGACTTACCATTAGTCTGCACTGGCATAAATGAGTGGGTACTAGGCTTGTTTCAGCAGGCTGAGATCAAAACCTTTTAGCAGCAGGGAACACTTGGAAAGGCGATTGCTGAGCATTTGTGTTGAGCACTTAGAGAATGCAATAGTTGTGCATAAACTCTAAAATTAACCCTACCAGGTAACTTAAGTTCTGCACATGTACTAAAATTAGCATTCTGGAACTTGCAGCATGCTGCAGGC
This sequence comes from Nothocercus julius, assembly GCA_013398735.1. Classification (NCBI taxonomy): domain Eukaryota; kingdom Metazoa; phylum Chordata; class Aves; order Tinamiformes; family Tinamidae; genus Nothocercus; species Nothocercus julius. Next base: position 1,895,012 of record VZSV01000012.1, read on the forward strand.
ATTACAGTAAATGGTAGTGAATGCTGCTATTTCTCACCTTTAGCAGGTATTTCATAGGCTGCTGTATGTGTAGCTGATGTAACACAGATGTGTTCTCTTGAGAAAACTGGCACATTGGGGTGTGTATTGTATCTTTTCTGCACCTGGGCTTCACAAAGGTCACTAATGAGTATCTACTATGCAAGTGTGCTAGCACTGTATGCATATGTAAAATATTAAAAGCAGATATGCTATGAAATTAAACAGCCTACCACTTTTACTACTAGCTACCACTATTTTTAGGTAAAACCAAACTTTCTTCCTATAAGCTCTCTAGAGTTCCTGCTTGTGTATCTTTTCACCACTAGTGCCTTATCAGAGATGAAAGGAGGAAGTGTGTTCTCTTAGGTTTTGTAGCTATGAATGGAAGCAGAAGAGCCCAAAAGCTGAGAGAACTGACCAGGTGAGGTCTGAGTTCTGATTTTTTTCCATCTCAAGTGGCTCAGATAACTAGCTGCTTTGCTAAAGAAATTATTTGTATGATGAGCTGAATTTGACCACAGGTCTAAACCTCTTGATTTAGCTAGTTTGCTGAAATTGATCTTGAATAATATTTTCTGAAACAGAATATCTAGCTCACTGTAAGCATGGCATTTCATTTTAGAAGGTTATTTGGTACCAGTGTGCTCATCTTGACACTTAAATTCCCTTTCAGTGGAAAGTAGTAGATAAGAGAACAGTTCAACTACAACCAAATGCTTTTTTTTTATTTTCCATCTCTTTTATAATCATTATATATAAACATGAGCTTGAATTTTATGTGATCATTTACTGAAGTGAATTAACTCTGATGGTGGTTGGGCAGTAGTGCTGGTAGATATTTCATGTGGTGGGATACTAATTTGGAAAGTTTTCTGAAAAGAAATTGCATCTCGAAGGGTGATGTGGAATCTGATTATGCGCACAATATACTTTAATTTCTTCCAGAGTTTTTTTAAAAAGAAAAGGTAACTCTTATCTATCTGATCATGTGGCAGAAGTCTGTGGTCTTTGCTGTAGTGTGGGGTTTTTGGCTTTGTTTTTAAAGGATGTCAAATTATTGTGCTTATAGTGTGGGAGCAACTAGAGACTTCTGTCCCTTTGTTCTAAGCAAAATGCAAGCATGCATCAAAATGACAGTGTCTCCCAGTGACTCATCTGAAACTGCTTTTTATTTTTTTCTGAAATTCCCTTATCCCTTATCTGTGTCCTTTCCTTTAAAGATTTCCATTTTTGCTGGCTTTTGAATACCTTCATCCTGTGTGTAGAGTTTTGCTCGTCTGGCCAGGGAAGAGGAGCTGTGCAGTGTGTTTTACGTGACTAATCACAACCTCCAAAAATCCAGGATAGATTTGTTTTCAGGATCAATAAAACTTTATTTTACTTTACTAAAAATAAAGCAAACTAAATTTAAGGAAGCTACAGCCAGAAAAGACTGGGGAAAATTACTTGGAGGAGATGAGGAGGGGGAGTTTTTAAACTGGCCTTTTAGGAGGTGGCTGGCAAGGTTTCTGCCTGTGTCACAGGGTAAGTGTTTGGGCTTTCTCCTCCCTTCTCATTTCAGTTTTGCCTGTCTGATGGAAGTGTGAAATGGGCTTAGATAGCACCGGGTGGGAAAAGGCACAAGGTACGTGGCCTTCTGCTGCATGGGGGCATCTTTGCTTCGGGGCCGTGCAGCGGGTTGTCCCATGTCAAACTGAGCCCCTCAGCGAGGCTCTGGAATGATCACAGAAACCCTTTCGCGTAGGGTGACCCATGCTCGTGCAGTGTGGGTGCCCTAAGCAAAGTCCCTGCTCTATCCTTTCCCTTGGAAAATGTCTTGTAAGCTGCTCCGTCTCCATTTACTGCCAAGCTGTGCTGAATCACAGAGCTCTGGAATAGAACTAACGCTCCAGTTGTGGCTTGGCCTGGTGTTGATCGCTCCTGCTGTTCCGCGCTTCAGCCCAAGGAAGCGCTTGAGCACGGGTTCAAACGCATCGCCTCGGAGGAGGGTGTGCGGGGCCGTGCGTGCGTTCAGTCCTGCTTGGGACAAGCTGGAGCCTGTTCTGCACTCAAATCGCTTCCTTTTAGCGGCGCTGGTGGAGAAGGAGCTTGGGGCAGGGAGGTGGGCGACGCGGTGCTCGCTGTGCGGGCCGAGGCGTGACTGCTGCTGGACCCACGTTCGCTGCTCCATGGGCACCGCAGCGGAGCCCCCAGTGACTCCCGGCTGGCGCCCTCGTTAGAGGGACAGAAGGAACAGGGCGCTGTGAAAGGGCGCGGGTGCCCTCGTTGTGCTGCGCGGGCACGGGCGCAGCGCCGTGGCAGCAGCCGTCCCCTTCAGCAGCTCTGTGCTCTTTCCTCCCCGCAGAGTGAGCTGCCCACATCTGCAGTCTGTAAAACTGGGGCAGCCTAGCAGGGGACAGGGCTGTCCGCGAGCCATCTTTGGGGGATAATGATATCGGTAATGGGATGACTGCCACGGCAATTGCAGGGAA
>VZSV01000012.1:1897613-1912130 GCA_013398735.1 Nothocercus julius
GCGGCCGGCAGCGCGCGCCGTCCCCCCGCGGGCTCTGCGGAGACCGCCCGCGCCGAGGGCTTAACAAACAAACGGGGCCCGCGGGGCTCCGGCAGCCTCTTACTGTGCTGCTTTTTGTCGAGAAGTAAAATATTGTTGATAACAAAAAGAAACCGCTCCATTGGGAGCGGTGTTTTTCTTCTTGCGCCGCACATCCCTCTCCGTGCCAGGCACCCAAGCGTGGCTCCTCTGGCCTCTCCTGTCGCATCTGCTTCGGCAGAGCTCCAGTTTGTTGACTTTGGGGGCTGGCTCGAAGGGCTGACTGTTTTATCTGGCTTTGCCCGAGTTTGTTAATGTTGCTATTAGAGGAATGGCGGTGGTTGTGCAAAATCTCCTGTTGGCGTGTGCATTTGCTGCAAGTTTTAAAGGCAAACTTCTTTCCTGAGTATTTTGACCTAATCTATGGAGCAAATGAAACGCTCTTTAAAACACTCTTGTTTCTGCCCTTCCATCAAGGCCTCAGGGGCAAAGAGCAGCAAATACTGTAAAATCCACAGGCAGGCGTTTGAACACCAGCCTGATTTAGAAACGGGCTAATTCAACAAAGTAATATTTACTAATAAGTAAAGTTATGGGGTAGCTGATGCTCAGTTACTCTGCTCCTGTTAAGGGGGGGGAGTTCCAAGGGGCATTAAAAACAAGAATTAAAAACACTTAGATGTAGAACGAAAGGCTGGATTTACCTGGGAAAGGTTGTCATCATGGGGAGAACTGTAGATTTGGTCTTATTTTTCTCCTCTTTATTTTTTCCTGTGTGAATAATACATAGAGACATGCACAGAGCTCCAGCAGCCTGCCCAGATTTGAAGCCCCTTCTGCATCTTTCCAGTTCCTAATCTCAGTTACTTGATGACATTCTTTTTGTTCAGTCTTTTTTGCTGAATACCACTATAGCCTTGATGCTGCTACAAATCTAAGCCATTTGGGGTTTAAATCACAATTAATGTTTTAAATAGTAAATACAGAGAAGTCTCAGCTGCCTCCCAGCTTGACAAGTTGCCCGTTTAATCAGTACTTGTTAACTAGCTCTTTTAAAGGAAGTAGGAAAGGCACAGGGAATGAGATGGGCATGTTTTTTTTCTTTTGTTTTAATATGGTGATAGGACCAAATTTAGAGGAGGGAAACCTAGGACCATAAGTCAGATATTTTTTTCTTTAATTTATAAAAGAAGGTGAACTGATAAAAGCAAGAGGAAGATTGTATTTGTTAAAAGCCTCCAATATCTTGGGAGTGATATACATCATTCCATTTCTCAGCTTTCATTTCCGTCTAAACAATTTAAAGACAAAAAACCCCAAACCATCTATTTTGTGTACCTGTATGGTTATTGATTTACCCATGCCCAGCAGCATGTGTATGTGTGTATATAAACATGGACCCCTATATGTGTGCTTTTGCAATGCTCTTCAATCATTTCTTTTTCTAACTCCTAGATTTTAGTGTTTGACCCCCCACTTCAAAAAACAAGAGATTAGGCAAGACCCATTATTTTGACATCAAATGCAGGCCCTAAACCGTTGCTAGGATACGGAGCGTGGTCCTATAATATGGCCTTGTTGTAGGGTTATATTGTCTTAAGTGTGGGCAGCCGGCCCCACGATAAATCTAGGTAAGCTGATAGAAGTGATAACGTTTGCTTCCCTTAGCCAGTAATTAAAAGGCAGGGAATGTGTATAAAACAATTTGGTCGTGTACTTTGGGTTTATTCTGACAATAAGCGAAGCACTGTCAATAGGTAATTTCATTAGGGTCAGTATGGGTTTTGTCCACTTTCAGTTTCCATCTGCATTAATTTGGAGTAACTCTATGGATTTATTATTGATCGACCCCAGTTTAAGCCATGCTAAAATTTGGCTGTGATGTCACTCCTGTTGTTTCTCTCTTTTTCTTTTGCAATCTTATTACCTGGAAGTCTGTGAGCTGGCTTTCAATTTCAGCGCTATCAGTTTGGGAGCGTTATCTTACGCTTTATATAGTGCTCAAATGAGCTGTGAACTTGGTATGTTGTGAATAAAAGAAAATATTTGCTTTTGCTTATTTTTTTCTCCCTCGACTTGAGGGAGTTGTATAATTGTCTCAGATGTCACATCTAAATTGGCTCAGATGTAAGGTTTAAATGAGCTAAATCCAGGGCATGTGTGATATAGAAAGAGTGGATGTTTTCATTATGTTTAATTTTTGTTTTTCAAAAAAAAAAAAAAAAAGGCAAAACGAAGGTGGTTGTGGGTGGGGGGTATATTTTGTTTTTGTTAATTGCAAGGAGCTGTAGTCAAGAGTGACAGCGCAGCCTTGTGCCCCTGCAGACCCTCGTGGCACTTGCGCAGGACTGTCTATCCAAAGCACAAATGCAGCTTGGTGGGACATCCCACCCCTTAGACCAGAAAAGCTGTCTCGTTTTGGGAGAGGGTGGTGGTAATGGCCTTCCCGGAGGCCAAAGGAAGGGATGCTCGGCCAGGCTGTAGCGGGCAGCATTTTGCAGCGAGTTTCTATCTCGGGAAGCATGGCAGGTTTTACAACTTGTGCTGCTGCGACACAGGAATTTCCTTTTACTGGAGCCTCCTGCTAGCTGGCGAGGGCCAGGTGATCACTGTCCATGTAGTATTTAATATCCAATGGGATTAGCCAATGGGATCTATCCATCCCGTTGGCTAATATTGAGCTCTCAGTAATATGCTAGTAGTCACGGTGATCTGGTTTGGGCCGCCTGGCTGCGTCAGCAGTGTGGGTGATGTCTGGCAGTTACTGCTTTCAGGGACCCTGTGCCCCCGCGGGCTCGCGCCACCAGCACCAGCTTCTGCTTTGTGCTCTGCAGTGACAGTTACCATAGGCTCATTTTAGTTGAATGATGAAATACTTCTGCACCTCTCTAATTGCATTCATGTGAATATCAAGTTAATTCTTGTGAAGTCTCTTTTTTTTTTAATTGCTATCGTCTCTGTTTTGCACACACAGAGACGTAGAGGCAGTGCTTGCACTACGGGACGCTTGACACAGATTTCTCTGTCAAGTATCTGCAAGCTTTTTGGGTTTGGGGACACTGTGGTTTTAGAAGTGCAACCATAAGTCTAATCAAAATGAAGCTGGGCATACAATAACAGAACTAGAAAACAGTCTTCGTATTTTGGCTTGAAAGCTTCTTCCAAGGTCAAAAAGAGAACCAGTAGCAGAGCCAGGAATAGAACTGTTATCTCCCAGGCCTTTTTCTTTTCCTTCTGTCCCAAAAGACACTATGCAAGGTACAATATCCATTTGACAAATTGCACAGTTATGTGATGAATTGCATTTATAATGCACATTTTATGGCCTCTTTTGGCCACTTCCTACTAATCCATCTTTCCTGGGGTATATTCTTAACACTCCACAGCTCTCAGTGCCTATTAAACAACAACACAAAAATGTTCTTTTCTCCCAAATGTGGTCTTTCTTCAAACCAAAGAAGTTGAGGTTAAGGCTGGGTAATATTCTAGTGACAAGTGTAAGGCCCAATACCCTTCAGACTAAGGGGGTAGGAAATAATTTTTGTAGGGCAAAGGGGAGATGAGAATTTCTCAATTTTTGATTTAAAAGCTTGACTTCTATTCCTCTAAGCTTGTAAGGTCTGGTATTTATATATGATTCTATGATTTGGTGCTAAGTATAATTTGGATTTTTTTTTGCTAGCAAGACTTGCATACTTTAGTCTAAGCTTTGCCTTTTATTACTGTTTCTGAGTTTGGATTGCTTAATGTCATGTCCATAACAGGAATGTACATACTCTCACTGATATACCAATAAAATGAGTATTGCAGAATAGAAAAATTTGTTGTGCTTTTAAGGATTTATTGTGGGAAATTGAACAAGTTATTGTACTGTGCTAAAGCATTTGGACCCAAGTAACTGGGTACTAGATTAGGTTAAGGATGTATCTGTAATCAGGGCAGGTGGAGTTGCATGGAAAGCCATAGGAATCATGGGTGTCCTTGAAGGTTATGAAGATTTTATTTACCATAAATAAGGTTATGAATAAGGATATACCTAAAGTATTTGTTGAAGTGTTATTTTGAACCGGAGCCTTGTCAAAGTTGTTAGGCATCTTCATAACGATAATTGAATTTTTGGGGGCTGTACTTGTATTGGTACCACTAATGCACCATGGTCTTAGGCAAGACACTTACCCTTCCTGTAACCTAGTTGACACACCTGTAAAATGGATATTAGAACACCTAGTTCTCAAAGGTCTTGTACAAATTAGTTAATGTTGAAGTGCTTTGAATCTCTTAGCTGCAAGTAATTTACAGAAGTAAAAAGTTGTGTGTGTGTGTGTGTAGTCAGTATCTATAATGCTGTGTATAAATGCATCTGGTACTAGAGCACAATTTATTTTTAAAAAGTCCAAAGCACAAACCTGAAAATACTTCTGTGAAACTGGGACTTAGGCTGCTGATATCGAAGATAGAAAGGAGGAGAGGGATGGGAGGGAGAAAAACTTTAGTAGAGGATCCTTTTTCTCTAAATTAACGTTTTGGATGTGCTTAATTTTCAACAAACCTTATGACCTCTTTCACTATCCATCCTCGTCCCTAAAAGACTGGGAGAAATAAACTTATCCCACCAGCTTTATCCTGCTGCCTTGGGCATATTTTACGGTGCTTCAGAAAACAGCAAGCAAAAAAAAAAATTTTTTTTTTAAATATGAAACTGTGTGGACAGTATTATTGGTGCAGTTCTTGAAGTGTGTCCAGAATTCAAACCCGGAGGCAATAGAAGTGCAAGAGTGAAACTGGCCCTAGACAGTTAATAAATTCTGAGCAGAGATGCATAAATCAGCAAGGGTATTTTTTCCAACTTTTTTCCCCCCAAAGGGTGGGTATGGGGGAAGGGAATGCCCTTGGAGAATTGTTTTCTATCAGTTCAGAAAATAGAGAAAAGAATTCAGCAATACCCAGTGCTGGTTAGCAGATTGTCATTTTTGGGTTTGATGTTCCTGGGTTTAATTGTCTTTCATGTGAACAATGGCAGGAGCTCTCTAGTGGGCCATGCGAGCATGATAAAAGGGGGCCGTTCTTGCATAGCAATGCCTTTTTTTTATTATTAGCGTAAAAAATTAGCAAGCTGGAAGTCGTTAGAAGGAGTTCCACTGGCATTAATTGTAATGCAGCCTGAATTTGTTTGCAGACCAGTGCGGCAAGACAATAGCAGCAGGGAAGAAAGCAGTATTAATAGCCTTTTACTTATTGTATCATTTTAGTGAGCCTTAATAAGGTGTCTGCTGTCAACTGGAATTTATTAAAAAAAAAAAAGACATGGTAATTGATGTATTGCAGTAAGTATGGATGAGGGCTCAACTTGATTAATGTATGAGTTGGCTTTTTAAGGCATTTTAAAAAGGCTTCTTAACTGGGTCTTAAGAGACTGGCACAAGCCCACTGTAAACTACCTCATTGCAGTTGGAAAACAGCCTGACAGCTGCTGATGTCTCCTGTGGCTTTGCTTTTTTTTCTGATCAGAGAAAAGTGAAGTAATATAGTCCTCGTCAATAATTGCAGTGCTTAAAAATCTTATAAAGGGATTTCTATTCTTCCCTCCGGAGATAACTTTTCAAAGGTTAAATTAGTTTTACTTGTGTGTGCTTCAAATATCTCGGCTCCCAATAAGGATCAAGTTTTGTTTTAAATAAACTGCTGGTTTGTGTGTTGCATTGGATTAACACCTTGCTGAATATCTTGTGTTTCCATAGGAGATGGACACTACAAAGCAAGCAGTTTAATTCTAGCTGCATTCCCCCAAACATGATTCAAGATAGTGAATCACTCTGCTAGTTCCTTTCACAGGTGGATTTTTTTCTAGCTTGATACTGTTGAACTTCACTTTATCTGCTTTGATGTGCCATCTTGCTACTCAACGTAATTTGAAGAAATCTTAGTTGTAAGATTTACACGCAGGCCCATGGGAAGTACTGACCCTGGTACCTTTTGGTTTCAGCGTTCACCTAACTTTCTCAGGCTTTCAGGAAGATCTCAGCCTAAAATATCCTGTCTGTGTAGATAGTTCTTATCCCACCAAAATGCCAAATGAGACACGGTAACACGCAGGTCCCAGTATGTGCGAGATGACTGTTTAATGCAAATTATGAAGAAATTGTTTTGTAGGAGCACAGATATTAGAACAGTGGTATTTCTGTACCTGTGTGTAGGCTTTTTGTTTTAACACCCTTGTTTTGTCCCAGATCAACCAGCACGATATTTGGCATGCTGTATAGAAACATCACGTGTGCTTATCTGGCATTTCCATGGTATTTGCCAGCTAGTCAATGAGCATACAGAAAAATGTGTTGAGAATAAACAGATGGAGGTGTCACCTATAGAAATAGTTCAATTAGCTTGAATAAATGTATTCCATATTTTCTGTTGGGGTCGTCATGACCCTAAGGCACAAGGTGAAGCATCAGTGCCTAGTTTTATTAAAATTTTCTGGGTTTGTCTCCTAAGATAATAGGTGACTTTCTACTAACTATGCTAAACAAGGTTGTTCTTTCTGTAATATTGTCCCCATCAGTGTTGCAAATGTCATCCTAGTGGATATCAAAGTCAAAGGGAGAGAAATGGACCTCATTTGTCACAGTAGCATGTTGTCCTTCCTGATAGCTTTGGGTCTTTCCCAGAGGAAGTACAGATGCTTCATTATAGATGTAAGCTTTATTAGTACAGACGTCATTTGGTTTAAGTCTTGGGAAAAGCCTCTGCCTGCTAGCAGAGGCTGTGGCCCTCCATGCTGCTCCCTGTCTTTTTTTTTTTTAACTGAACATTTTGTGTCAGTGTGGCTGATGCTCTGCCCTTTCCCTAGTACTTTTTGGATGTCCTGATCCTACTAGCAGGTCTTTGCTGCTGTGAGATTCTCAGTCTGTGAAGGCTAAGTAGGAGGACGTGGGCCCTTGGTTTTCAGTACATTCTTTTGCCAGATAAAAAGACCAGTCTAAGCCATTTCTAAACTCTGTATAACCTAGATGTCCATGCGTCCACATGCTCTCCCTTCTTTAATACTTTGTCCTCAGATTTAGGACACCAGAAGTGCAGCAGCACAACATCCACATTTGGATGATTTTTCTTCCACTTTTGGCTGTTCTGCCATTAAATGAAATGGCCGTGTAGTTCTAATACGGATTCTGTTGTCTTTATATGCAGGCTGCCTTTGGCCCAGTAGGTTTAGTGGAGGGGTCATCTTCTATGAACTTTCCTCTCATGTCACCAAACTTTATCCCGTGTGACACTTCCTTTTCCAGTAGCAGTTACAAAGAACCTTTCTCTCTTCTGTTTCCTGACATCAGATGGAAGTGGAGGGGGGAAAAAAAAAGTCAATGGCGATAGAGCATTTCATTAATTGCCCTTCGTGCTCCTTGTTCATCCTGTCAGCCCCCCAGGCATTCAGGCCCCAAGTAACACACTCTAGTGGATGCAATTTTCCACTAATGATAATATTTAAGTATAGATGTCTTTGCTCCTCCTTATTCTAGTTACACCTCTGTGGCAGATTCTGCAGTGGTCCAGCATGTTATCCCTGATCAATGCAAAAAACCTGCCATGCTGTCCTGGTGGTTCCCTATAGCCTAACTCATAGTTTACATAATAATTCACTTCAAGGTCTCATTCACCTCAAGTCATTTTCCATTTTCTCCTTCTCATTCCCTTCTCTCCTTTTTTCTTTTTTTTCTTTTTTTTTTTTTTTGGCATGACCTCTCTGAAATCTATTCCTGAATATACCCAAAAGTTGCAAGCATTTGAAAACCAGGTGTGGATTCGGATCAAGATTTTACAAATTGCTTCCATTTTATTAAGGAATCTGATTGAAGACCATTAATAAAATGGAAGCTCTGCCACTTAATCTAACCTTGATAAATTTCCAGACTAATGTGTCCGCTTATAGCACCGTTACCGCTGGATCTCTGCACCAAGAGCAGTTGAATACATTTTCATACCTTTGCATTTTTTTTCTTTTTTCCTATCCCAAGTTAGGTCAATTCTCAGCTGTTCCACGCATTCTTCTGTCACTGACTTTGGCTAGCGTTAGAAGAGCTGTGCCAGCTTTTATTTGAAGCTATTTGCTGTTACATTTCTTTAGTGGAAGAGAAATGTTGCAGCAGGGAGATCGAATGCATGGCAAACTTTTGTGGTAAGTAAAAGATTTGGTGCTACACAGCTTATTTATCTACAAGAAATGTTACTCTGATGGGTAACATCACAGTGCAACCATATTGAGTTATAAATAATGGTGACCACACATTTATGTTGCTCTAGGTTCACTTGGTGAGCGATGGAAACCTAAATGGGAATAGAAGGAAAGGGGTTATTCTGATCACAGGTTGTTCTGGGTTAGCTTTGCAATGTGCAGAGCCGTGTGATACCCAGTTCATGTGGCAAACCTGCAGTCGCAGAAATGTTGAGATCTGATCAATGAGGAAGATTTTACTTTGGCAGAATCTTGGTTGCCCACCACGCTTAGCTCCGATGCAAATTGTTCCACTGTAAATTGAGGGGTCCCTTGTGCACCCCGATGAGGCCCTGCCACAATTCAGCTTCCCTGGGGGATGTATGGGAGTCATCTTATCTACTTAGATTGCAGGTGTGTGGCAGATCAGAATGAAATGCATTAATTGCTGAATTGTGGATTATCCCTGAATGGGAATTATCACCCAGCTATGTAATATTATTAATTAATGTGATTATTTAATAGCTCTGATTAAATATAATGTAGACTTACAGGTGTTACAAGGCGGGAATTTCTTTAAAAGCTTAAAGCATTCTTCTCCCAACTTTGAGTGACCCTGAGTCTAGTAAATGGAGTCAAATATCAGCTGTGCAACTTGGATCAAATATTTGGGGGTGATTAATTTGCTTGCACTTTCTGTTTTAGAGGTGTACGCTGGAAAATGTCTCATTCCTCTTCTGCTCAGGTGTCATTACAAATCCTTGTGCAAAATCCTTTCACTGGAGCTGAAAGAGGTTTCATCTCTCATGTGATAACACAAATCTCAGATTCCCTCTTCTGAAAGTGGCCTATAGTTATTATGTGAGTAAAAATACCAGTGATCTTGGCCAGACAGAGACTGGATGTCTGTGCTGACACATCAATACAAAGAACTGTTATCACAGGAAAATTTCTTCTTCTAAATCCAGGCTTAAGCTAATATGAACGGACATGTAGAGGCCCTGGTTGGGTGACCTTTGGTCACACTAGACTGTGTCTGCTCAGGGGTTTCTTAGTTCATGTTAATTGATTGCTTGATGGGATTGACTAATTTATTTACTAGAGTTTGTGGGTTAACATGAGGATTGGCCTAAGGTGTAGGCCAATGGAACAAAAAAATTGGGAAATGCCCTCATTAGCAATGATAGCATGTTTTTTTTGATCGGAGTATCAATACTTCGCATGTTAAACACTTCATAGACTAGACTGGAGTGAAGTAGGATTTCTATAATATAGCCATTTCAAGAGCATGTTAAAAAATACTGGTTTGTAAAATAGTTCTTTCATTCTTTTGCAGGCAATGGGAGAGGGATTATTGGCAGGGTTTGTGTTCAAAATTTTGTTCCTTCCCTTTTTTTCTTAATAGCATAGGGCCCTCAATCATTTTTTGTGTGCGCCTACTTCTCCACTCACCATGGAGGATTTGTATTCCAGCAGTCTTGTACTATGGAGATGCCAAAAAAAAAAAAAAAAAAAAAAAGAAAACCCTAATGAGACCTGAATTTTTAGCAAAGCACCCTCAAAGCTATGGTCTGCACATAGGCAGGGTTGTCTCTGCTTCCTGGCAAAAGATGCTGTTAGCTGTAGCCCACTATAGCAGAAGTTAAGATCCATATGGCAATTAGAAAGCATATTTGAAGTTTCTGGTGGCTAGAGTGAGATAGCTTTTGTTAATGTGATTTCCTTGAAAGAGACTTCAAGTAGTAGCTTCCTACAGTGAGGGTACAATAAATTTTCTCCTCATGCTGTGGGTGTTTTTCTGCTACAGTGACAGAAAAATAAGGAAAAAATATATATTTTGTATATATATATATTCACCTATCTTAAAGTCTTCCCCTATGAAAGCATGTTTGAAAAGCAGATTGTATTTGATAGCAGTAACTAAAATGCAGTAAGAAGAAGCCTTTTGATCTGTTGCAAATAAACTCTTTTGCAGATAAACATGTTACAAGTATATTTTTGTTCATGTGCTATCAAATTTAATAACAATCAGTGGATTTGGGTTCAACCAAAATGGTTTCATATCAGCCTTTGAATACATACTCTTAAATATTAAAAGATAATGATTTGTATGGCATTGTTATATAATGCATTTCTTGTCTTCTCTTGTGTGCATGTGACGAATTCCAGTTGATAAGCCCGGGACTCTGGAGTCAGTTGTCTGGCTAGTTATTAAGATTAAGATAAGTACTGAGAACGGAAAGATACAGTGCATTGTACTGCCCTTATGGGACGGGGCCACCTAGGATTCCAAGTGTAAACAATGAATTAGTTCTCCCTGGCTTATTTCAAACCTGAGGTGTGCACTGTAAATATTTGTGAAATATCATGGAAAGAGTGTGGAAAGGTCCTTTTCTATCCATTAAATGTTCTTATGAAAAAGCGAAGCCTACCCTGCTAAACTCCCGAATTAAGTAGTCTGTATAAGTCTGAGACCAATTTCTGTTAATTATTTACAAATTTGTTCTCCTTTTCTGAGCTGTAAAGGGGGGAGGGGGAGAAGGACAATTGGGACTATGTTAATAGTGAACGTGCAGCATGAGGAGCCACGTAGTTATGCTCACACAGTGAAGTTTAATCCAAGTTTGGAAAAGACAAGGTGGGAGGGTGATCTACAGAGTATTGCAGTCAATGGAAAGGCTCCTTATGACTCAATAAAGTTTGGATTGGGTCCAAAATGAGAGTTTAGTGAGGTCAGTGCTTTCGGAGTGTGCTGCTGCAGCCGTTATAGCTGGTGCCTCCAAGGTTGCTGGGATGCTTAAGGGCATCACTCTGTCCTCTCCAAAGGGAGAGAGGGAAGAAGTCCAGGCTAATGAAATATTACTGAAATCTTTTTTTTAAAAAGAGGCAAATATTTTCTCACGTTCGGTTGTTGCTTCTCACTGAGTGTAGTAATTATGAGCTTTGCTGCAAATTGGTAGCACTTCCAGGAAAGCAAAGTTGAACCTGTCTGTAAGCTTGCTGGAGGAGTGATAAAAGCAGTAATTTAGAAAACATATCGAAGGTACGTGCTGCACAGAAGACAACTGTGTAGCAATTAATTTTTGTTAATGAATTTAAAAAAAGACATATGGAAATGGTTGTATAAAGTGTATACCATTGCTAAACAGCTAACTAGTCCTTGGGGTTTGCATTTTAATTATCTGCATGTAAATCATTTCAACAAGCATGATCTAATGAGTCAAAAACTGCTCTGAAATTTGAATCAGGATTTATAACATACTATTCCCCCCCCCCCTCCCCGCTGCCTTAAATCCTCATGCCCTGCTTCATCAGATGGCTTTTACAGAAAAGCTCTGTATATGCTCTGGGCTGCGATTAATCATCTTGTAAGAGGAAATATTTGATAGGTTTTTATTAAGTTTCAGAAGGATTATTTCTGAACTTTAGGAATACCCTGTGTTAGAAGGGAAGGGAAGTCAGGGAAGGCTTAAAGCTGTTCAAAAGTTGAAACAAGGCGTGCAGCTGCGTGGTCCCATTGTAGCTTTTCTTATGCAGTAGGAAATAAAAGTGTGTGTGTGTGTGTGTGTGTACACCTGTAAAAGCATGCAAACTGCTTTTTTCCTAAGAGTCTGAAAGTTCTATTACTGAATTAGAAGCTGTCTCTTGTCTTCATATACTGGTTAAATCACTGTGCTTCCTTAGCTCCCCAGAGGTATGCGCTACTCTTTTCTCTTAAGCACCTATGAAGATAAATAGTTCCTCTCTCTTCTGTTCTCTCTTAAGCAAAAGCAAAATTAAAGCAGAATCACTGTGGAATCAGTGTTATATGAAATCCTGAATATAGGAGGAAAGCTTGTTGGAATAGCTCAGTAAGGTAATTGTACAGATACACATGCACACTCATTTGAGAGACAGATATACATACACTATATATATATATCTTCATTTACTGAGAGAGCTAGAAAATCTGAGTAATTAAAATAGCATCTAAATTTGGTGTGCTGCCTGAATAAATGAATTTTGCCCAGTGGACACTCAGCATTTGAAATACCACACTCCATTCCCACCTCTCTTTTCACAGTGTGATCTTTACATCTTGCTTGTGTACATTCCCAGTAGTTGTGAGACAGGAATCTCTGCTGGGTTGCTGGAGTGCCTGCATCATGTAAGCAGAGGGGAAAAATGGATGGGGTTCCCTGGTATAAAACTAATTGGCAAAACTCTCCTAAGAGGGAAGGGTCTGTTATGCTGCTTGATAACAGATGCTGGTTGTTGAAAAAAGTCTACAGACAAACCTGTGCCCTCACCAATTTTTTTGAAGCGTTTTGTGTGCCAGGTAGGTTTAGTCTCTATGCGCACGCGTACATGTTTCTTGCTGTATATTCCCCAAATATTTGAAATGCTTTTAAAGGTGCTTGGCTGAACCGCTGCCTGCTGTGAAATACCCAGCTAGTTAGCATTCCTGCCGATTTGATATGATTGAGACCTTTGCTTGAACTGACCTCAGAAGGAATAGAAGACTAATTGAGGCAGCCCTAGTTCTAGCTCTCTAGAGGTGTAAAACACTGCAAATTGTATCTGATGCATCCATAAAAAGGTTTACACAGTGGAAGGGGGCCTGTACGAAGGAAAAGACACTCTGCCTCTCATCAGTCTCTTCCCTCTCTTCTTCCTCTTCCTCCCTCCCCCCCAAAAGAAAAAATAATTTTATTCCTGTCTTAATGTCATTGTATGATAAAATAATAAGAACAAAAATGAAATGCACCCAAACAATGTAGAAGGTAAAATTAGGACAGTACTTGGGTTCCTCAGGGCTGTAATTAAAGCTATCTAGATAAAAAGAGATATTCTGCCTCAGATTTATGTTCTGGGGGGGGGAAGGCTTAAAGAGAAATACAGCAGGAAAAATCCTTAATTCCGATGTATTTGACTTGCCCATCAGAAGAAATGGCATTAATTCAGGTACCCAATTACTGTAATGTGGTTCAGAGCACCTCAATAGGTGTTTCAATCTCAAGCCAGGACTAACATTTGTAATCCTTTAAATGCACTTAAGAAATTGATGTTACAGCCCCACAATCTGTTAGGGGCCTTGCTTCCTGGCTGATTGCAAAGTATCCCACCATTAATTGGATCATCAGAATGTGATCCGCGTTCTGGTCTTCGGATTATGTAAGACTGACTTTGCTCTGACGCGTTGAACCAGAGGCTTCCTTTGCTGGATATTTTGACCCTTAATGTAGATAAGTGGTATTTTTCATCAATCTTAGCTTGCATTAAAAAAGGGAAATGTCAATTCAATGTGGGGCATTTAACTTAATTCAACATCTTTTAATTTAATACCTTGGAAAAGTTAGTCTCCGACCTGCCGCAGACTTCTGCTGATGGAGTGGTTTGTGGAGCGCTGTTGGAGGTACGTTGTTCCAGCCCTGTAATACAATCAAGCCCCGGAAGCCTCTATGCGCTTTGTGTCTTTGCAAGACAGGAAGAATAGAGAAACCCAACAGCCCCCATTCAGCTTTTGCTGTATTTGTAATGAGTTTCCTCAGCTCCTTCAGCCTTTTCCCTAATGAGCGTTACAGGTGCCTGAGGAAACAGAAGTTGCGAATTCATTCAGTGTTTACTGCACTTTTGGTCTTCAGGTTTTCTTGAAGGTTTTGTGCATCCTGATGGTTAGATTGATTTACTCAATATTCTCAATGCGTTTTGGTGCTAGAATTATACTTGTTCTGGAAATCCTCTGTATAGACTACACTTAAATCCTCCTGAAAGTAATGGAGATTGTTCCTCACCGGAGGAGGCCTTAGCTCAAGAATTTTACCAACAGAAAGGGTATGGGACATGCTGCAGCATCTCTTCTCTTGTACGATTTCCTGACAGCCGTTCTAGTCTTCCTGCTCTGGACATAAGTTCAAAGACAGCAGTCTCAAATGTTTTTTGATGGAAGTAGTAAGCTGTCCCCTTTGCTGGACACTGTTGAGCACTGAATTTGTTTACTGTTTCCGTAGCTTGGGGAAAACCCATTATATGGCTTATCAGTATGGAGATTCTTTGTCTCGTGGTGGTGAAGAGCAGGAGATGGAGAATGACATTTGGTTTCATGATCGGGGCTTACCAGTTTTGGTGGCTCTCCTAGAACGTCTGCTTATGTAGTCCAGGGTATGGCAGTGATTTTAAAGATCTCCTGCGAACTGTTAAAGAATATTTCTGAGCGTGGGCAATAAAGACTGCCTGGGCTCAGTGATAATGGGAAAGTGGTTGAAGTGGTTGAAAAGTTTGTTTTGCTTGGATCTTCTAGGCCATGGCCTCTGTGA
>VZSV01000012.1:1912330-1923553 GCA_013398735.1 Nothocercus julius
GAGACATCCCAACCACTTAGGATGGCATCCTCCGAACTTTCTCAGTGAGTCCAAAAGAAGGAGAGAAAAAAAAAAAAAAAAATAGAAATAGTAGCTGTCCCTGTAGGAGTCCTTAGTCCAAGTGAATTAGGTTTTGTAGATGGACAGGCAACCTCAGCCTGCTGGCTGAATGGGAGAGGTATGGGGGTGTGCGCTTTTGGCCAGCACATTGGTGTAAGAAGTAATGTAGTGGTACAGTAGAGCTGGATAATCTTCAGGTTTAGACTCTTACCTAGAACACAAGAAAGGTTCATTAAGTTGACCAGTCTGTTTTAAGTTATGGTTTGTGTTGGTCCTGTCTCTTTCTGTCTGCGTTTGTGCAGCTCCTAGCACAGAGGCATCTCATCTAGCACAACAGAAACCACTGCAGTGTTACTACTAAGTGCCCTAGCTAGAAATTCCTGTAGGCTGGTGACAGCCTTCCAAGTAGGACACCTTTCATGGTCCAAAGGTGTCTCATTCTGCAGGATTTGAATACAGTATGTTCTTGAAACTGTCCGCATGAATAAAGAACGTGGCTTTGTGCCGTAGCGTCATGCACGCACTAGTCTCATGTGCAGCGAGAGGCCCAAAGATGTGTGCTTACGTATTATTCAGGAGGGTGTTACACCCACCCTAGTCTAAATGTTTTAAGAAGCAATATTAAAGGAAGCCCATTTGGCCAGACTCAGACCAAATGCAAGTAGAGCCACCTCTTTGAAAGTCTGTTTCTGGTATCTGTTTATACCAGACCAGTTTAGGTCAGAGCACCTAGCTCAGAGCCATCTAGACAAGTATCAGTCTTGTGCTCAGCTCACTCAGCAGTGATGCAAAGGTCTCCTAAGAAATGAGAACCATAAGGTAACCCCGTAATTACCTTGGCCATAGAATAAGCATAATGTTTCCTCCTGCTTGGGCCTAACCTTGAGTAGAAAGCACGTCTCTAATACTGGTAGTGCTCCTAACACACCTGCTTTTTTTCAGTAAGCTTTATATTAGCATGAGATGCTTCTGGGTTATTTCACTGCATGTTGGGGAGGGGGAAGGAAACCTTCTGTAGTCTGTGGCTACCCCTTCCCTGGCAATTGATTTTAAAGGCGGACAGTGTATCTCAGGGTGTTTTGCTGTATGGAGTTGCATTGCAAGTGCGTCACTTACAATCTATTTAATTGGAGTCTTGGGTGACACTTCTCTGCTGCCTTATCCCCAGATAGAAAGCTGATCTACGTTCTTGCTTTAAGTACACTACAAGGTTGGAAAGTAAAGTTGAGTCTGCAATGAAGCAGATATATTGGCTTCCCACGCTTTGAAGACAAATGGAATCTCATCCATCGCTGCTACACCAGTATGCTGGTGCTGTTTCAGGCTGCTTTGGGTTAGGATTTCAGTTTGCCCTTCCTTCCTAATGGGGTCCCTTGGTGGTGAATGCCATCCGAGCACAGGATGGATGAGATGCCCTAAGGACCTGTATCAGGCTTGCCTTTTAAGCAGTACCTTGCTGATCTGTGAGCTGGGGCTTTCCTGAAGCGCTCTGCGAGGATATGAATTCAATGCCGAAACAGAAAGAAGGAACGAAAATACCACATCCGGCAGCGGGTGTCAGCCCGAAAGCACACAGTATTTGGTGGTAGTATTGATATGCATCTAAAATTGAGGTGTCTTAAGTGTTTCTCAGTGGCTTCTGTGCTTTGTTCCAACTCCCAGGGGAACAGGAAGAGAAAAATGGCTGGAGCGTTTGCTTTGGCCGCTGTCAGAGACGTGCTCACAAGCAGCAGAATTAATTCAGTCCCCTCTAATGACTGTCAGGTGCCTCGTTGCTGGGGAATTGCCCCCTCCATCTGCAAATGGGCCCAGCACTGTTTCGTTTTCTGGGACCATGTGCTCCGCTCCTGCATACGCTGCCTCTCAAAAGCTTTCACTTGTGCTGCTTGGCATCGTGCTTTCTTCTTTGGTCTTCTCACCGGAGGGAAAGGGGAAGGAAAAGGAGGAAAAAAAAAAAACAAAAAAAAACACCACGTTACAAGGGCTGAGGGGCATGGAGCAAACAGCCATGGTGTGGCCGGCGGGGCCCTGGGCAGGGGTGCCGGCAGCACCGCGTGGCTGCGTCCAGGCACATGTCAGGTGGATGCGGCAGGCGTCGTGGCGCTGGGGAAACATCCTTCTCGAGCTTGGAACCCTGCGTGGATTCGCGAGTCCCGCACACACTCGACTGTGTGGAATGAGAATCATTTTTGAGACAGTGCTGATTAAATCAGCGAATCCGATTTTAACCCCTCTTACGGCACAGTGCAAAATCTAAGCACAGTTTCTAGTGCCCACACTCGTGCTGTGGACTATACCTGTGCCATTTGTTGGATGCTGTTACTCAAAATGTAGGTCAATAGCATTCCTGCAAGGGAGCCGGGCTGGGGGTATTTTGCGTTGTGCGTGGTAGCTCATATGTATTAGGGTGTGGAGCTGAGCAAGTGTCTTTTAAGTGGCTGGCTGCGGTTTCAGCGTTCGAGCCCTGCTGCTGCTGCTGCTCGAAACGCTCTGTACCGTGCGGCAATTTGGAGGGCAGTGTTTTCGCACAAGCAGGCCGACGTGAATCACAGGCGAGCTGCACTTTAATGATGAGAGGGTGTGAGCGCTCTCCCTGCCCTCGTCCTTCCCCTCCCTGTCTCTCGCTCTGTTTTTCTTTCCTCACACCACCTCTTTGCAACACAGGGAAGCGAATTCCAGGGTGACACTGATGATCCTGCTAGGAATGGGTTAGTCTAGTTCTTATACTGGATTTTATTGTGTTTTTTCACCTTGCTTGCCCTAAGAAACCCATGCTGACCCAAGTAGCTTTGAAGGCCCTGGTAAATGCATGCTATGGAGTGAGATGGAGAACATATGTTCATCCAAGATTTGGGAAGTGGTAGGAAATGACCCCCTGCATGTCTTCTGCTTTTTAAGTCTTTAAGCCCTGAGCCACCCTAAATCTACTGTCCCTATAAAAAGCTGCGTTTTAAAAGGCTTTAGGAGGCTTGCTGACCTTGCAACCTACTTTGTAAGGAGTCTGCACCCACAGCTATTAAACAAAATTAATTTCAGCACTTTTAAATTGTTAATCTTGCAAAAGACAACTTGCTTGCTCTCCAGTGATCCCACAGGTCGTCATTCTGCGAGCTGCAAGCCATCACCAGGGCTCGTGCCTCTGAACATCATCAGTCTGCTTGTGGTCTCCCAGATGCCTTGCAAAATTAATTCCCCTGCCTGCCACTTTTCCTCCCCTAGCAGCTCCTGGAGAACCGGGAGCTTGGTGAGCGCCATGGCCATAGCAGCTATTCCCGAGCAGCCACACCACAGCTTATTCTCATTTTGAGGTTGCTCTATCCTAAATCAGGGCTTCCGATCCTCAACTCATGGTAATGAACTTTGGGCAGCAGGGCATTAATTCAGGTAGGAAATGACAGTTTTAGTATTCTGAGTGCTAGGTTTCCTATCAAAAGGGCGATGTCCCTTGTAAGTTAAGTATCTCCATACCCATGGGGCAAATATTTTACCAGGTACTAATTTATTTTTTATCCTTTTAAGCGTATTTTGTCTGCCTGGCCGTGGAACTTGGCAATGTTGTCTTTTTCCCCTCCTTGCAGGGATATGTGCGAGTGCGGTAGGGGAGAAAGCGTGCGCTATGTCTGGGATTATCATTCCTGGTTGTTCCTGCTCTTTCCACCGCTTTTGTCTCTGCCACTCAAGCCAGTTTCAGCCATCCGCCGGCTCTCATTTGGGATAATAGCCTCTCTCCTTACCGTTGTCTTGTCATGTTTGATTCGGTGGCACAAGGGTTTTAAATTAGCCGAACGGTTTGCATGCTGGGCTTACTCCGCTGCCACTACCAGTTGTGGATCCACTAAACCACTTGATGCTGAAATTGATGATTGCTCGGAAGGAATAAGAAATTGTTGGTGGCTACCGGGAAGATTCATTCACGCCGAGCCCCTTTTAAGCAACGTAGAGGGAGGGAGAGATTTCCTTCATTTTCCTGCGGCCTGGCTGGTGGTGGGATTGTGCTTGTGCCAGGTTCCTGCTGAGTGATTACAGCCTTGCTAAGCTGCGTAGTTCCTGTGATTTTTTTGAAATAAAAACAGAAAAAGAGGGGGAGAAAAAGGGCCAGTTGGAGGAGGAGGAGAGGGAAAAAGCTCCAAAGATTTGCAGTTAAATTTAGTTGCTGTGTGTTAACTTCCTGGCCTGGTGTTATTTTTTTGTATTTATTCCCCCCCGGGCTAGAAGTTTGCATGGGAGAAGCTGTACCTAGCAGGAGGCTTCCTGCATTGGCCTTCTGGGGCTGGTGATGCTAAACCACAGCTGGGTGCAGGCAGCTCCTAATACTTGCTGGGTTAAGCAGGAGTCATCATCACCAGGATCTGGAATCACCTTGAAAACACCTACTTTCTAATGATGCCCTCTGCCCTGCAGTGCTTATTGCCTTTTACTTCCGTTATATTATTGTTTGAAGGCCAAAATTTCTATGGAAAATGAGGGACGGAAAGCAAGAAAAACATACAGTGCTGAAACCCTATACAAAAAAGGGGCAGGAGGGAGGAGCTAGTGAGCATAGCATTAAATGGGAATGGCTAGAGTAGCCCTGGTTATGTAATTGTATTTTAGAAGTCAGTGCAATCACACATGCGAAATCAGATGCATCCTTTCTCATTTCCATTGAGTGGGTTTGGTTTCTTTTTAAAAAATATGGTATGTTTTGGTATCCTTTTGGAATATCCTTGCGTTAGATACTGGGTTGCAGGCTTACTCCTAGCAGTAATTTGGGCAGTCAAATGGTAATAAGGCAGTAAGAGGCCTGTGTAAAATGGCTCAGGATATCCAAAGGCAAGTGCTGTCTGAGAGAGAAATTAATAAAAGCTGTGATTTAAAAAAAAAAATAAATAAAAGCCCTCCACTTGCTATGGACATCCACTTGCTATGGATGCAGAATATAAGATCCCAGCCACCAAGAAACATGGTTTCTAAGACAAAAATTTGTTTTATAGCCCACTAAGTATTATGCAGGCAGGAATACAATTGTATGGCATTCAAGATGACAAAGATGTTCTCAGATGTTCCCATTTTGTTTATTACTAATATTAGTAGTACTAGTAGAGCAGCACTCTTTTTCCAGATTTTTAAGCTGCCTATTCTCTGGCACAAGATACCCTTTTTCTGTTTTCTTAAAAAAAGAAAATGTTGTAACTCTGAAGTGTTGGCATATGATTTTATTTCTCTCTGGTATGTAATAAATCTTGAACAAAATTATGTGAATGACTAAAGCTCTAAAAATACGAATCGAAGATGAGGAATCTCTGGGGCGCAGCAGCAGAGCGTGGTTGTGCACGTCTAACTCGAGAGGTTTTCGTTTGTACCAATTAAGAGTAGATTGGAAAGTCAGGCGACCATGATGGCTTTAGTCCTGTTATCTGTCTCTAGCTGCTGTACTGCGCAGCTGCTGATTTCTCTGCGAAATCATGACAGATGTATCACAGGAAAATGTATTGTCGAGGAGCTAGTGAGAGAGTTAATGCGAAGGATAATAAGAAGCTGAGGCTGTGTCCTCCAGCAGACTCTGATGTGTTTTGATAATGTATGGGACGGGTCAATGTGCCCTATTAGCAAATGTAGCCAGTTTATGCTCTACATACAAACTAGTGATTTGATAACGCACTAAATTAGTTTTCACAAGGTATTAATATGAGATACTTAATGGGATCATCATGCTTTTGCTACAGCCCGTTAGGGCGCATGCCGTAACAGAAGCACGAGGCAGCGTGACATTTCGGCAGCCGAGGAAGCGAGTCTTGTGACTGAACCGCGAGGAGAGCAGTCGTCAGGCCGGGGCATTACTTGGCTGCCAAACTATCGTGTGTGTGAGTTACCAGCTCGCTTTCTCGCTTTTCACATCTGCAGCCTGGGGCTGTGCCCTTCTCCTCGCCTCCTTGTGGAGCCGAAGCCGCCAGGGCTTGCAGAGGGTTTTCTTATCCTTGCGTGCTGCGTTGCAATGGTGCAAATAAGCTTAAGTGTCAAGTCTTTCTGCCTTAAGAAACTACTACCATCCTTCTCCATAAATACCGGAGCATTTCCTGCACGTAACAGCAGAGGAATTACAGGTTTAAATATACTCGAGTAAATTTGAAGAAGAAATTTCAGCCAAGTATGAAAGAGTTTTATTCTCTTTATTGCAGCACTCTGCAACTGTCCCTTGCATTCATTATGTGCCAGTGTTTAACTAGGGTTGGGAAAGTGATACTGAAGTAATTAATAGTGGTCATTCAATGGAGTTTGTTATATTTTTGTAAAGGCAAAAATACACTGGTAATATGGCACATGGGGAAATACTCCTGCTCTCATTCTTGCATTCTCTGCTTTTATAGGTAGGTGACCTTCTCCAGCCCATATAGCAAATCAGTCTGTAAAAAAAAAAAAAAGAGGATCTGAGCTTTCCTTGTATCTGATCTTATGTTCAGTCCAATAAAGCAGCTGCTCTGATTACACTGGTGCTGACTTTATAAGCTCGTTTCCTCACTATCAAAGAAAAGGTTGTAAAATAACTTTTTTGTGTTCTGGGTTTTTTGTCTTGCTAAATAAAAATGTAAAACTGCTGACAACAGTGTGTGCTTGCAGTTACCTTTGGAAAGATATGCTTTAAAATTCATCAAGCAAAAAACATTTTGCATTGGTCACGTGAATGCTGAAGTCTTTTTTTGCTAAAGCCATTCTTCCCCTTATTTATAGGAATTGTGCTAAATTCTTTGCGATGCACGATTTGATTTGCTCCAGCATCTCATCACTAGTGTAAGTAGCCGGTCCTGTCCGAGCACTGCCGGGCGTAGCGCTTCTCTGAGCACGGCGGAGCTGCTCCTACCATTCTGCAAAATGCAACAAGGATGTCATATATAAAATTACCCTGTTTTGAAAGCATAGGAGCTACAGCCCAATATAGATCACAGTGGAAAATGACTCAAAATTACATGACAGCTTCTCCCCCGCTCCCCCTCCCTCTGCTCAGCCTGTTTCCCAGTTTGGCTGCGGGAAGGTGTAGTGGATTGGGATGTTTCAGCTGGCTAAGCATCCCCTTGCCTGCTTCATTAGGGCATTATTTACAGAGTTGCAAAAGCGTAGCCTCGTCTGAGGCGGTTCCGAAGGCTGAAAGGCCCCTTGAAAAACAAAACCAGCCCGACAGGTCGGGTCTCGGCCAGAGCCCCCGACTTGCGCGTTCTGGCGTTGCCCCTTGGTGCTGCAGGAGGGGGAGGCCCTCCCCGTTTGGGGCTGGAGTCCTGCCTTTCAGAGCGCTTGGGCGCCTGAGGGGCCCGTGGGCGCTCCCGTCCACATGACCCCCCTGGGCACTGCCCCAGGCTCGCGGCAGACCCGGCCCGCAGAGCTGGGGCGGGGGGGGGAGTTGTGTTTTCCCTAATAAATTCCTTTTTGAACCCACTTGTTAGCCGAGCGCTGTGTGCGCTAACTGGAGCGCGGGCCCTGTGTCTCGGGCATAAATTACCCCGGCGCGCGGCTGTCTCGCCGCGGCCCCCCAGTTATGGATTACTTTGTTCCCAGCTTGACAGGAACATAATTAGAGCTGTTGATGAAATCTCCCAAATTGTCCCGCCGTGGCCTCAGTGGTCAGGAAACGGGGCTGAGCCCGATTTGTCACCGGCGCAGAGGTGCTAAACACTTAATATTAACGGCGTTATTAATGTGCCCTCTAATCTGCCCAGGAACGCGGAGCCGCTCGGCGCGAGCCGCGCACCTCGGCGTGAGGATGGCGCCGTGGCTGTTAAGGAAAAGTTTCCGGAGGTGGGAGGGAAAATGTTAAACGCAAGTGAATTTTTTTTCTGTGTTTTTTTTTCCTCCATTTATATATTTAAAAGTGGCGATTTGTTGAGGCTTTGCATTGGCAGCCTATTTTCTGTCCCGTAGGGTCTGCTGACCTTTTGGCTGTCTCAGTGCCAGAGGAGGCTTTGTGTGTCCCAAAGGGAGTGAGTGATCTGGCCATTACAAACCCTGCCAAAATATTTTGCTAATGCCGTTAACGCGCTTTTCTAATGCAATGTGTAGTGCGTGTGACTAGGAGAGGATGGTGAGTCCGTGGTGGGGGCCGTGTCCAGCGAGATGAGCGCCCGTGAGCTGCTGGGGGTGAGGGGAGGCTGCGGCCGGTGACTCTGCTCTGCGCAGAGCGCTTGGATTTTAGCCCTCTTCTTCAATGGGGTGAACCTGCTGCTGGACAGACCTGACCTGCCGCTGAACGTGATGGGTCCATGCTAAAGAAGAGCGCTCGAGCCCTGCAATTGCAAGTGAACAGCCCAAACCCCTTGGGGCCGGGCGTCTACAGACAGTAGAACCGGTGAACGGTGGTCATGGTTGAGGGTCCTAGAAGTTGGCAAGTTGCTCTCTGGGACGCCCCTCAGAATGGGACTTCTTTTTTTCCAAGAGCATTGCTGCAGTTCTTAACTACAGAAGTAACCATACTTAGATAGCTCTTCAATGACAGAATTTTCACCTGTGCTGTTCAAGGGATGAAGGTGGCATTCTGACAACATAATACTTAGATGGGAGCCACAAGTACTGGGAAACAATGGTTGATTCCTTGAGCTGGTCTCTAAAGAAGCAAAAAAGCTTTTCTTTCTAACACCTTAGTGATCTGCTTGTGTTAATTTGGGACTCACCCTCACAACTTGCCTGAAGTTAATCTTTAGCAACAGTTCAAACCCTAGGAACATAAAGCGCTTCAAAGCGAGGACTGATGTTCTGCAATTGGTATGTTAGGTGCCTGGATAGACATAGGTAAAGTCAGGGCCTTCACGCTAATGATGTTTCCCTGTTGCTTTGTCTTTGAATACGTTTAATTTTTGCTGTGCTACCTCAGAACGACCTCTTCCTCGGGGCCATGGCGTACAGCATGGTCCTGTGAACAACGATGCTGATATCTAGAGCAGGACAGTGTTAAAATGGGAGGTATCACTCTTCAATCTTAATATTTGTAAAAGAAATTGGAATCTAATTCTTTATCTTTCTCATGCAAATCAATCTATTTCTAGTAATGAGTAGTTTAAAGGTGTTTTCCTTTTTTAAGTGTAGTTGCTCTCTCTGGAAATCAGGATCAGAATCCCGGATGCTCAAATCAGGTGTTAGTGCATTCAGATACTCTGCTGATGACTCTATTGTTAGAATAAAGTAGGCCAATATTTTCCTGTATTTGTGTTTTTCTGCTGCTTTTGTCTCTTTCTCATGCAGTTCCTCCTTTCACATTTTTCTTTTCTTTAATTTCTCCCTTTAATTCATTTCCACCAAAGCCATGGGATCTTGGAGAGCTTTCTAAATAATTAGTATTTGCAGTGTGTTCAGCACTGTATTACATTTTCTTTTGTGATAGTCTCACTTTACCACTATTATGAAGTGGTGTGTTATTTGGGATATTCTTACCCAAAAGCATGCTCTGTGCTGTCCTGGCTGTAGTCAGGCCATCTTCCTAATATGCATTTCTATTAAGACATTTTTTTTCAATCAATCACCATTGTATTATTGCTGCAATGCATCTAGTTTTCTGTTTGTTTTCAGTTTCTAGTGGGAATGTTAGGATATGCATTGTATACATCCAAATATAGCTTATAATTCAGGAGACCAAAATGGATCATGAATAGAAGATTTCCCTCCTTCACCCCTCCAAACAAGCCTTATTCTAATTTTACTACTTCTGTAAGAATAGGAAGGAACAATATTTCTATGGAAATTAATTACTCTGATCTGAGAAGAAAAAAAAGTATCAGAATTGGGCCATAGAGTGTTCATTTGGAAAAGGATTTTACAGAGTCGGCTATGGAGAACATGTGCTAGTAGATGCTCATGTTTGAAATAAGGATTCATAGCTGATCATTATCAGAAATAGGCTTATCACTTCATAAACTCTAGGAAAGACTGTTTTCTTTTCCAAACATTTAAATTACTCAGCCATTTTATAAAGTAAAACCCAATTATAATTTGCGAAGTATTTCAAAGTTATTTCCTTTAGGAACTATACACAGCTAATGTTTTATCACTTACTAGTTCATATTCTCAGCTGAAACCCTTTTTCTAATGAAATAGGATTGAAAAATGGTCATTAGAAGATTAGCCCATACAAATCCTTAATAACCAGTGTTTGCAGGCACGTGCACAGATATGCATGCAGACACACGTGTGCTTTTATGTAATATGTGGACAGTTCTGTAAACTTTCATAAGCGTTATATACTTGACAGGAATATGTCACCCTGAAAACAAGCAATATAGAATTGCAATATGGCTATCAAACTCCAGAATAGGGCTTTAACAAGTCCTTTATTTACTGTCTCCAAAATGGGAATAATCAGGGAAAAGTAGAGGCTTTTCCAGTCACCTCGCCTCAGCCGTTTTGCACCGATGAAGTGCAAATCATGTCAGAGAGAAGACTCTGAATGTCCTGCGGGGTTTTAGAGGACGGGAGGGCCTTGCTGCAGAGTGGGGAAGCTTGCTTTAAGCACTGCCTTCTTGCTGCTTGGTGCTAGCTTAATACTAGACCTGACCTGGCAAATACTGGTGACATTTAACTTACGAAAATTGCTACTGGCTTTTCCTCAAAATGCATAAATCCTTCCTGTTTCCCAGCGTACAGCTGCTATTATATAGCAAACCCCATTTGACGTTGTCCAGCTATGAAGTTGCATGATATTTGACCTTTTTGAGGTCAATGGATTTCAAAAATACACTATCCTGACAAATAGAAGAGTGTTTCAGATGCTGTTTTCAGAGCAGAAATGTATATGTGCATCAGATCACGCTGGTCTAGGGCAGGAAACAGTCACTGGAATTTAGATAATGCCGTACCCGGGGGAGTTCATTGAATATGACGACCCAAGAGCTACACAGAAAACTCGCACCATTACAACACCATGACAACTTACCAAAGCAATCGTTTTCCTGAATGTTTCTACTGAGCGCAGTAAGTGTCATTCACTATTGGGAATTAGCAGGACAGTATTTGGCAAAAGTTGTTCCCTTTTTGATGCTTAATTATCTGTGGGTTGCAAGGAGTTGAAAAGGAAGTTCTTGAGATGGAAAAGATCCTCCTGTAATGGTCGGTTAAGGGAACTGGAGAACAAGATTTAATCGGGATCAATTTTATTACACTACTGTGGGACCACAGGTGTCTGTCTTGAGAGAGAGAGAGAGAGAGAGA
>VZSV01000012.1:1923593-1964301 GCA_013398735.1 Nothocercus julius
GAGGGAGCTTGAGATAAGAGTCTGGTGCTTCTCTTGAAGTGACTGTATGAATTAAAGTTTGCAAAGATATTAAGATTTACTAAGTGAAGTCATACTTGTCAATAGCTCCTCTTGTTGGATGTTTAAAGTTCAAGTGCTTGTTTGCTTTAGTTAAGTGCTCTGAAGTGCTTCAAAGAGCATTGGCCCATTTATATAAACAAATAGAGAAACTCGCTGATAGTCTTCACACTGAGAGTGTATTACCCAGTATTTGGAAAGGTTTTCCTTGTGTCTGAGAGATTTGCACCATCCACTTATAATATACAGGGGTCTTTGTTAATTATTATTTCCTATTCCTTGATCAGACTTTGCTGATGTCCATGCACAATTTCTGTTGCACAGGGCCATGAAGCAATAGAGAGGTTGTAAGTTAATAGCTCAGAAGTATTTTTATCCAGAACTGAACGCCTGGTTTTCTTTTGGATTAACTGCAGTACTGGAATTAATGCTTAGATTTTTCCCATATTTTTTCCCTCTGCTCAGCTGTGCTTAAATTAGGAATCTCTAGTTTTTAGCATGCAGTGGGAACTGCAAAGAAAGAAATACCTGAGTAACACTGAGCTGAATTTATTTCCTCAAATATCTTTGAGGTCAGTGGTGGCTTCCTGCCTCTTTGAGGGTTCTAGTGCAAAGATTCATGTAAACGTGTTCTCAAAATTTGGGAATATCCTATTGTGATGCATATTGATCAATCCCAGAAAGAAAAGAGTCTGCAGTGTTAGAAAAGATTTCCCAAATGTTTATGTGTTTTTTTTCACAGTGTCTTCTAGCTGTCCTCATGAGAACAGCTATACCAGAACTACAGTGCTCTTCTGCAGGAACAGCCTTTGGCCTAAGGATTTTTCCTTTTCTTTTTCTTTTTTTTTCTTTTTTTTTTTTTTCCAAATACTCAAAACCTAAGGATGTCATAAAATTATTTACTGAAAGTTAGAAGGCAGCAAGCTCGGTTCTCTCTTGTATTTATAAACAAACCAGTGTTTGGAAGACTCCCTGGGCATAAATTATCCACTAAGGTATTAATTCATGAGGCAGTTAATTCCAGAAGCAAAAGTAATAAGTAAACCAACCACCACGCAGGTACCCCCACAGTGCAATATAAAAAGAGCGTGGGGTTCCATCTTAAAACTAAAATGGCATCTGATCAAAATTGAGGAAAACCTATTTTTATTTGCATGTGTTTTCTTTTATGCAGCTCAGATACTACCTGTGAGATTCAGAACATGCCATAAGCAAGTGAATTTAGTGGGTATTTCTAATTTAAACTGCTGTTGAATAAAACACAAGGTTGAGGTATCTTACAAATCGGTGAATGTGGCGTAGTTTGAAGATTGCTTTTGTCACGTTTGATTAGCTCAAAAAGAAAGCTTTCTAAATATTGGCTGTGAGATTAATCAGGTAGTGTAAGGCCTTGAATTCTTCCTAGTCAGAGGGAAACATTGTAATATGTTATCTCATTTAGCAACAGGAAAAATGTAACTTTTAAGGATTTAAAATTCATGTTTCAAAGATTGGACCAAATAAAAAAACTTTGAGACTATGCTTTTTAAAATTGACATGTGATTTTCCATATTATGCTTCACTTTTCATAACATATTCCCATATTACAAGCTGATAGTACCAACATCATTACAATGAAGTATGTTCTCATTATTGACTCCATTCTCAATTAATTTTAAGTTTGTCATGTTTTAATGAGTAGGATTAAACTTTCATTTCCAAATATTGCTCATGTTGCTTGCTTAAAAACTTAGAAGAACATGGTTAAACAGTTTGAGTATGAGGAAATAAAATACTGCCTGTCCATGTTAGAAAGTGTTCGGTGTTTGCAAACAGTTGTAGAAAGTCTTGAGTGGTTCTGTGTTTTGGGACAAAGCTTTAAAATGATGGCAAAAGCCTTCCTTTAAAAGCGCTCTCTTTCACAAGCTGAAGTTCTTAACCAAAATAAATACCTTGATTCTGGACTATGCCATTTAAATAAAGGTTATCAGAAGGGAAGAATAGCACTAACGTATTTCAAGTATAGCCTAATTCCTCAGACTTTTGCTTATTTCTATTTTCTTCAATAAATTCAAAGATTTATTTATTTTATAGCCTTATCTTTAAAATTAACTGCTACTTGCACTTCTACGTAATTACCCTGCCTTAAAAAAGGGCAAAACAAAAGCAAACAAAAGAGAAATCCCTGCCCTCTCTTTACCAGTATAGATAAATTCTTCTTTAAAATGCTGCATGTAAATACATAAACAGCATGGATATGCTGTAGCTCTGTTGTTGCCAGAGAGTTTCTATTGACTTCTACATAGCTGTCTGAATTTATCAATAATTGTTACATAATCCTGGGGCGCGATCTGCGCCTCTCGGCGTGTGGGCTGCGGAAGCAGATGGGCATCCCGAGGTGGCGGTGCGCCGCCTCGGTGGCTGTGGCAAGCACAGCAGGCTCCTACCAGAAGAAAATCCTTTGTTAGGTATTTTTGCAGTGGCGGTTCAGTGCGTATCAAATTAAAGCAATAACCTTCCAGGCTGAATAGCAATGTCAGCTGATGCCGCAGTTGGGCCAAGCGCACGTGCGTGTAACTGCGCGGGGCTCGGGCCACCGGCGCCTCGGCAGCCACGAGCCCGGAGCTGCGGCGCGAGGACCGCGCGTGGTCCCCCCCTTCTGTACGGGGCTGCTCCGTCACACGGGCGCCGTATCCAGCAAGCGCGCCCGCGTGTTTGGCTCGCACCAGCCGCTCGTGTTCGGGCATCGTTGTTTTCCACCTCGCCTTTCTGTAGTATCGATAGTCCCGCCTAATGGCAGCGCTAAGCTTGTGTAAAACTTGCCTCGCTCTCAGGGTCGAGCTTTGCGTGTCGCCTAAGCCGACGTTCATGCCTTGCTACCTGCTGGCTTGGGGAAGCGGTGCAGCTCTGTTATGGCTTCACGCTGCTTGGAAGCAAGACGGTTGTCCCCTGTGTGGCAATGCCAGTTTTAGGCTACACCTCCTCGTTGCCCATCCTCACGTGCGTTTTGTACATGTATCAGCAGCAGCAGCAGCATCTGTCTTTTCACTGATGATTTATTCATCTTCAGGTCTCTCTTTATACAATACCAGATGCTAAAATTACCTCTGTCTGGAGGGAAATGCATGATCGCAAAGATTGAACACTGGTTTCAAGATTTTATTGCCAATAACTAAATGTGAAATTGCTTTAAATTAACCAGTAATTATTTAGAATGAAATAGTTGGAATGAAGTAGGAAAGAGTTAAAAAAAAAAAAAAAAAAAAAAAAAAAAAAATTCCCTTTCCCAGGCAACTAGGCTCCCTCCTTCCAACAAAGCTGTTGCGGGAGGTTTCAGTGGTATGAATAAATGTATTTCTTTTAACACTTTTGTTGTTTAAAATGCTATTGTTTCATCTGAGGTGTGAGGAGATGTGCTAACCTTGTCAATGTGGGTGCAGCAGAGCAGAAATGATAACTGTATATACATTTTTTAAAACAAAAATACAGGGAGAGAGGGAAAGCACGCCTGTGTGTGTGCGTGCGCCTGTGTGTGAGAGAGACAACTTATTTAAATCCTGAATACAGTCAGACCTCATATGCATTGTTAAAAAAAAGCCCTAAAGAATTGCATATGGATTAGGGGGATGAATATTCTATTATTTCAGTCTGTTCTGCTGATCTTCTTATTGTGACTTTGCGCTTCAGAAATCTGCCAGGAATTTGGCTTTGCTGTACTAGGCAGTAATTTTAAATGTGTATCAAGCACTTGATAGTGTATGATTTGCGTGCTGTTGCATTCCCATTCCCTAAATTTTCCGCCAATTTATTACTTTTTTCATACTGTTTTAATATTTCAGGATGATGAATATATACAGCATCATTAAAGGTAAATAAAAAATGCATGAAATTAAAAAATGGAATATTAGATGTTTCTTTGCTGTAATCCCTAGGTCCAATAGGAATGAAATGTCTCTGTTCTGTCAAGTAATCCCTAAACATGATTAGGGACCTTGTAGTTTCCACATAGCCCACATAATATTTGTATCATATAAGCCTATTTATGTAAGGTTTGAGTAAAAGTTGTTATTAGAAGACCTATAAACCCATTTTACAATTCAAAAAGATATGCTTGCCTCTTAATCTCTCTACTTTCATTATTTTGCTGGCTTTAATTCATTTTGCAGAATTCTGTTACATCTTTTGGGTACTTACGTCATGCATTAGTTATCCCAGCAAAATGTATTTTTAAGACACAGGGCTGAGTTCAACAGTTCACCTGCTCCTGTAGTTTCTCCTCAGATCCGAGTTGGAAGGGACACGCAGTTCTTTCTAGGTCTTCAACATCCAGCTTTAATCTGAACCCGGGGTCGGGAGATGTAGGGATTGTTTTTCTGCTTTTGGAAAGGGGAGTTGGAAAGGGGGAGAGGGGATTAATTTTCTCTGTTTAAACCATGTGATGTACCTCAGCTTCTGGCGGCAACACAGGAAGTTTTAGAGATCGGGTTTTGATTTGCCTGGCCAGTGGTACGGATTTAGGGAGGAAAAGCGAGATAGAAGGAAATTGTGAATGAAGTTCCAAATGTCAAACAAAAAGGAGAGGAGAGAGAATCGCTGCTTCTAGTTCAGTTTTATTTCCCCTTGTGCTGCAGTTTTGTTGGGGCTGCAGTCCCCCGCATGCTGAAACAAGTCTGCTCCTTCACATCCGCTGGGCTCCGTCCAAGGAGCTGTTCCAGCCATGGGTTTCTGCAGGCCTCTCTCTGTGGAAGTGTGCCGAAGAGCTCCGCTTTGCGCTGAGCCCGTGGGGTGGCACCGCGGAACTCTCCCTGTTCCTCGCTTTCCATGGGGAGCCTTTGGCGTGGGTGTTCATTGGCCCTTCCCTCAATTTCTTGCCACTTCAGTAGGGGCACTGGTAATACCATTTTTGTGTGTTGTAAGGCTATATCCTGCAGTATTCAAATTCCATGGTAACCCAAGGAAAGTCTGTTAACAGTAATTCTTATGTACCTTTATATTTTGATCAGCCATCTACTAAGAAAATATTCCTAAATGATAGCAGAGACCAGCTATGGTAATTCTGCATTTTACATAGGTAACTTGAGGCTGCTGTAATGTTGTGTTAGTGCTCAAAAAAGCCTACAGAAATGCACCGATTCTGCTTCTATATCGTGCTGAAATTTCACTTTTATTTTCAGCTGTTACGGTGGCCTTCGAGCAATAGCCTTATTCTTGTATTTATGAACTGTGAGAAGCAAAACTGTTCACTGCTGAGCCCGGGGATCCTCTTCCTGGAAAACTGAGATCAATAACCGTTATCAAGTCTACATTTAAAGGGAGTGTTAAATGACCACAAAGTCGTGATGTTCATCAATTAATCTGGTGTGCTTAAAGCAGCGCTGTCGCTGCCCCCCGCACCATCCTGCTCCAGTCAGAACTTGGCATCTTTGCTGTCATTTCAGATGGGCACTTTCAGCTCTTAGTTTTTATTAGGTCGTTCTTTTTGTCTCTGTTTTGGTTTGAGATGCAGTAATACATAAGAGGGAAGTGACCTTCCCTCCGTGCTAGCAGTGGCAGGTAGGAATGAGATGATGATACCTGAGACTTGTGCTCAACGTGGGAGAATTGCAGCAGTGAGCGCCTTGGTGGCCACGAGCAGGACAGGCACGCACCTCAACTAGAGCTGGAGCAAACCTGAGAAAAGAAAATCCAGCCTTACGCAGAGATTCATTTTCAGATGCCTTATTACCTCTGTTTAAGTGGGAGAGGAAAAAAAGGGATTTGGAAAAGAGAGCTTAATTTAACAAATTAATACTACGTGTTCAATCCGTAAAATGAATGAATTATTTGGATACTTAATAGTGTAATGTCTTTGAATAATGTTGGTACTTAAGATAGAAAAAAATGGTACTGTGAATGTGCTGTGTATGCCTCTTACGATATTTTTACCAGTTTTACATTTATGGGAAGTAATATCATTGTTGCAAAGTTTCCAAATTGCTTTTTACACAAATTTGCAGAAATTACATCTCCTCCTTGTTACAAAATGAAATGAAGCCTTGAGCCGCCGGCATATTAGTACGGATCTGTGGAGACAATAAGCCAAATCCTGCTTGCCGCTACTGTGCGTCCGCTGTGAACAACCCCAAGAAGCCAAGTGCAGGCTAGGCCACGATGCAACCAAGTCGGTAAGCGTGTGCTTAAGTACAGTATAGAAGCAGCAGCAGAGGAGCCTCCTGGGACCTCTCGTGCTTGAAGTTAAGCCCACGCCCGACTGCCTCCTCGGAGAGGAGTTTCGCCCACTCCGTGGAGTACAGCGTGCTGCAGGAATAATGGCAAATTATGTAAATTGGCAGTCTGCAGAGAACAGCACAAATCAATTTCAAGCTCAAAGAAAATAACGTGCATACAAATTTGTGGAGGCCCTGTGGAGGCTTTTGGAGGCAGGCTACCACGGCGCGCCGTTGGGCTGCTCTGGAGGTCTCGAGCAGCGTTACGCTGGCGTTATTTGAGTTTCTACCCAAAATAGCCTTGGGAAAGGCCATGCCTTTTGTCCAAAAGAGGAAAACTCAACCTCACGAGCTTTATTACTACGAAAAAGAGAGACTTTTGATAGAAAGGTAGTTCAAAATGGTAGTAATGTTGAGGTCTAAGCAAATAGGCTAACCCCAAACTGCCTAGGTGGCTGGTGCTTGGCCTCTGGTCTGCCAGGAGGCTCCGCTTAGCTCTGGCTGCACACGGAGCAGCTTCGGCGATGCAGGGGACAAGTCTGTGGTACCTGGGTGCTCCCTACCTGGTGGGAAGGGGAAATGAGGAGCCCAAGAGGGCGGCCCAGCTCTCTGCCGTGCGAGCTCCTGTTGAGGGCGAGGGGCTTTACCCCAATGGGGGATCAAGGTTTTGGGATGACTCTTTAATGGGCCCTGTGCTGTGCATTAAAATTCATTGACAGAATTAAGTCAAGACTGTGTAGTGCATGCTTGTTTTATTTATTTTGCACAAATTAATATATGGAGGAAAACAGGAGGGATCAATTTTAAAAATGGGAAGCAGATTTACCTATGTCAGCTGTTTAATGGGATGCTTAACTTGACTGCTCCTTGGAAAGCTGCTCGCAGTAGTCAAGCCACTGAGAAAATGTCCCTGTAATCAGGGCCTCTGTGTACATCTATGTTTTGATTTACTTGTACAAATCAGCAACGATTAGTGCTGGTTACTGAATTAATGCTGTTTGACTGTAATGGACAGTCTTGGGTTCAGAACAGCAACTGCAGATATTTTTTTACAGCATTATTTTGATATGTTTTAAAAGAAAATACATATACTTGTCTGTGTAAATCGAAGCTGTTGAGCTCAAGTTGCAGAACACTCCTTGTTATAGCTAGAAAGTATTGTCTCCTTTCAGCAAGGTTAGGTATTTTTCATCTTAAAAGTTAGGCTCTGTGTTAAAACCAACATATTAGTCTACTCCTCTATACTTTAAGTGCCCCATAGATGGATCTATATTTCTATATTTAAAACAAATTATCAGAAGACCCTTGAGTAGAAGGACAAGAAAGGCACTTGTATATATTTTTTAGATATCACAGTGCAAGTTATACTTTATTCTTCTTCAGGATTGAATGTGTTTCTGATTAGAAAGTTGCTATCATCACTTTTTTATACATCAAATTAGTCTTATTATTATATATATGAAGGATCCTGGAGTATTGGACCTCAATTCTTGAAAATACTGGGGCTTCCTCATTATTTTTACTGTAATATTTCTACAGAAGTGAATTATCAATTACATGAAGTCTTTTTTTCCCATGGCACACTTGTAATAGCTGAAATTAAGGGAGTTACGCTTACAGTCCCTCACACAACTCATTCCGCTATGGGCAAAGTTTTGCTGTTTTCTCATAGTAACCTTTACAATGCAACCGATAAACATTATTTCTGTTTTAATGACTCCCAAATAATGTCATATTTAAATGAAATGCAGTTTGCCTCAGCAGGATTCTTTGAATTTATGAGCACTTTTGTCCCATATCCTACAATAATGTGACAAATATTATTTGCATTTTTACTGTTTTCTTGAATACTTTTAAACACCCATTTTTAGGAGACTTCAGATTGCTTTTGAACGTATTTGAATGCATTTTTAGCTATCACCAAGCTTAAAATAGGAACCCTTTTTTCAGCTTATCTTTATTAAACACCTGTAAAAATCAGTGGTATTTCTTTTTTCTTACAAAGCTTTCTTCCTTTAACGAATGCCAGAAATGCTGCACCGTTTATTCTAGTATGAGTTTCATTTCTTGGCAGTAATGGGCAGTAAATGGTCTAGTAATGTCTGCAGCATACATACCAGCATTCACCTACCTGGATGTCAGAAATAGAAACTTGAAATTGCAATATAGTGCAATCAATTAAGATTTTTTCCTTCTTAAACAAATTATTAAAATTCTTACCTAGGAAAGAGCTCTAGAAATGGGTCATTCTGTGTGAAAGATCATACTTGCAATAAACTGGTCATGTAAAGAGTAGGTGGCCAGGCCTCACAGTAACTGATCAGTTATATTTTCTTATTCCTATGAATAAAATTTTGCTTATTTTTTAAAGCACCGGTGGATTTTTTTAGCTAAATACATTTTAAAAAAAAAATTATTATTCATCATTTTTGAAAACTAAAGATGGACGAGCAGTTTAATCTTGCTGTTCTGCGAGGCAGATGTTCCAGTGATTCACAGACTTTCTCATCTTGGCTGGGGTAGAGCTTTCTGTTTTCCTTTGACGTGTGTGTTTTTGGAATGGAAACAACCTGATTGTTTTTAAGACAGTGTTTTGTGGGTGGAACCAAAAAAAAATCGATTTAAATAATTCTTATATCTCTGTAAAGTCATGCTTAGACCTTTCCTGACATTCCTAAGTCAGTGGGAAGATTTTTGTTGTTATGTTGCAAAAAACAAACACCAAACTGTATATATTTTTGTATGCATTGAGAAAAAGGGAAAAGTCACTATGTACAGGGTTTTGCACATGAAACCAAAATATATAAGACTGTAGACGCTACAGACCCCATTTCAGCAGTCTGACAGGAGCCGGTTAAAATTAGAGCTCCGTAATGGAACAACTGGGAAGGGCCTAAGTAGGAAGGGGTGCGATGATAAAAGTCGCTGTGCTGATAACCAGGGATGTTGCGTGTTTACGTTTGCGGCCTTCGATGGAGCATGAGAGAGAGAAGGGTAGTTGTTGAGGCTTGCTCGCTTGCTGTGGTTCTCACCATGTTTAGATGCATCATTTTACATCGCGTCGGGTTAGATCCGGGTCCATAAATGACGCTAAGAACATGAATTAGTGAGAGCTAACACTCGCCTCGTATTACTGAAGCTTTTTCAGGTACCTTGTTAGCCACAGCTCGCAGCAAGATTCAGTCTTTCTAACGCATATCAGATATTAAAGATATGTGTTCATTTTTTCAGTAGATAAAAATGTTATTTTTTATTAGCCTTCTCAAAATACATTAATTAATGGATGCATTTAATCCTTGTTAAGCTATTAGATATAATCCAAGCTCTCTTTTTGTGCTTAGGCTTCTCTGCTACTTTTTAAAGGCACATCCTTTCTCCTGGTATCACTGAAGTTATTGATAGTGATAAATAGCAGAATGGTGGTGTCCTTTCTGCTTCCTGCTGCCGTGGCGTCCCGATACTCTTATCCCAGAAACGTGCTGCACTGACTCTGTACTATATGGTTGCTCCTCAACAGTTGCCACCATTCACATGGCCCTTCAACTTTAAGTTTTGAGTAAGTTGCCCTTAAGACTCCATGCTGAGGTGGAGTAATCTGCCTCTCCCTGCTTGAAAAATTTCTGATGTAAGATTGGATAAATTTTTCAAAATCAAATGCCTAAAGCTGAACCACCTCCCCCCAAAAAGTACGAAGACTGAGCTAATGCTCAGATGCTGTTGGCCAACAGCCCCGGGCGTGTTTCAGCCAGGGGACGGGGAAATGAGATGTGGGATGGGCCATTTGCGAGGAACCAGGGAGGAGGCACTAGACTCCACTGGTAGATATTAAAACAAACTTTCCTTCCTTTCTGTAGCATCTATAACATTTGTGTAAGCATTTATATAAACTTACATTTCGTTAGTGACTGGTCACACCTACAAGATGTGATGTAGTAGCAGATCTTACTATGCGCTTGGGCAGAGTCCAGGTTAGGAGATCAAACTCCTGTTCTCAGAAATTACGATACTGGGGAATAGTAATTGCATCTTCTTGCTGTTGGTAAGGGGCAGAATACATCAGAGTATTCAAAGGCAGTTTGGTGAATCTTAGGCACTCAAGAAAAGACTCACACATCCATAAGGATCAGATCTCTTTACTTATTATCCAGCATGACTAATAACTGGGCCCATGCTGCAGCAGATGTAATTGATGTCTGGATCATATTTATGTAAGAGCTGCTGTCATGGTTCGTTCTCATTTCAATGTGTCTGTCTTCATTTTGCCTGTGAGTTGGAGTCAGCATGAGCAATCATTAGCATCTCTTAAAATACACACCAAGGAATCACAGTGTCCGACTCCTTCACTGGGGCTGTTAGAGCTGTGTGCTGACCCAGGCAGCCTGGCCCTGAGAAGGGCAGGGGCCGTCGTGGCTGGTGGGGTACGAACTGTGCAAATTAAGCATGCAAGTTAGTAAATATTTCTTCTGTAAAAAGAATATAGCTGCCTTAAATGCCCCAGAACAAGTGAGGAGTGTCTATACTGTTAACTGATGTTGACCCTTTCTAAACAGTTGATTACTGAAGTTAATGTTTCAAGCTAACTACTTTGCATTCATTTAAAAATTGACCTAAAGTATAGTAAATGACTCAACTCATTAAATCAATTTAAGAATTGACTTAAAGTGGCTCATTAGATTCAGCCATAGATGGACACCCAATAAAAAGAAAAAAAAAAAAAAAAAAAAAAAAAACAAATTCTGGGGTTGTATCCTGATTTATTTTGGTTGGGACAAAAATGGCACGGTGAGCAAAAGTAGAGGTAAGGGCATGTATCTGGGTATTATATAATTCCTCCATAAAGCAAGTAAGCAAGTATCAGGGAAATATTTCTCTGATTTCTTATCGGTAAGTGAAGTTTACGATAATGCTCTAGCCATGAGAACACCAGCAGCACACCTAGATACTATTAATTTACCAATATTGAGTAACTGTTCTGTATGGGCCTAGGTTTGTTGAACATGATGTATATGTTAAACAGTTTTCTATGGTATTTAAAAATTGACATTTCAAAGAGTGTAGTAGCATAATGAAATGTAAACCAAAACCAGGAATGAGTTAATTAGACTAATGATCCCTTGACTCCTTTATTAGCCAGCTCTTTAGAAATTGGGATTAGCTTTGTTTTCTCTGCTGAATAAAGACAGGAAGGATGATGTTGATTCTAGTAAATGACAGCACCAGAAGAAATGATTGTTTTCCTGTGCGTTACAGGTTTCATCATTTAAGATAAAAATTTAGCTTTCCTGCACGCATACCTAATTTTGTTACACTTTGAAGTCAGCTTGGACTGGGAGTGAGAGATGGGGAAAGTAGTTTAGGAATGCCTCCTGCTTTCAGGTATCAGCGATAACTTTAAAAATGATCCACTCTTCTATGTCACTTCCGGGCTTGAATAATAAGACAAAACTGGGTTTGAATTGGAAAGAAGCCTTTAGGAAAGGTCGGCTTGACAACTTTTAGATTTAGGTATCGAACATTTTATTTGTCCTCTAAATAGCAGTGTGGTTTATGCATTTCTCTTGCTTTTAAAGGCTCTCAAAGAAGCACAAGAATTATCTGTGTAGTGGTTTAAAGCAAGCACATGCAGAAGAACAGGATTGTTTTTGCAACAAATAAGATGCTTAAGACCATAGCTGTTAGTGAAAAACATCATTAAAACTTTCTGCAATTCCAGACTTGGCTCTCAGGAGTCACCCAGGCCAAAGAAAACCTTAAATCAAGTGCTGAATTACAGTCAGGAGGAAGAAAAACAGGATTGAATTGGTGAGGAATTAGTGATGATTCACTAGGCTAATTTCTGCCCTCTTTACTCTCGTGTAACTGTTTTGCAGTAAGTGGAATTGTACAGGTATAACAGAGGGCAAAACTGGAACCGCTGACAACTGGCTTTTAAGTTATGTTTCTTTCTGGTAGATCTTTATCCTGCAAACTAATGAGTTTCCTCAGCTTCCTCTGAAATCTATAGGTAGAGAGGGCACCCAGTGCCTTGCAGGATCAGCTCTTTAACAAATGCCTGAAGAATGCAAAATTTATCACACAAATGAGGCGATGGAAAGGAGGTGGCAGCCGCTGACTTATGAAGCTTTTTACTTATAAGCAGGATTCATTTACTGTCCCCCGCGCCCTCATTAAGCATTCTTCGAGCACCGCAATGAAGTGCGAGTAATAATATCATTTGTCGGTGGGGGAGTCCGCTCCGCTCCCAGGAGCGGCGAGCGGAGCGTTTGGGGTTAGGCGAGCAGTGCCCAGCGCTCGCCGGCCGTCGCCCGTGTTCCCTTGCAGGAAGGACGTGTCCGTGTGGGCTGAGGGCTCCTGGCAGTCTTTTAGGGACTACTTAGGCGCTCTGGTGTGAGGTTCACCTGGCGCCTAATTTTAGGGCATCGCGGGAAGAGGCGAATCCAAGCGTGGCCCGACGGCGCGCCTGACCTTGCGGCTCAGCCGCCGGCGCGAAGTAGCGGAATTAAAATTTCCCATTCTTTTGCATTGTCATGCCTCACATTGATAAGCACAAAGAAATGTAAATAAAAAAGACCTGTTTCGCACCCCTAGCTCCAACCTTTTTGTTTTACGACAAAAGCTGGTTAATTAGCATAGTAGCGGTAAGCAGCCTTCCCAAACTCGGCCTAATTATGCATTCTGTTGACCGTGACTCCAGTCATAAGGTAATTGGCTTGCAGCAACATGACATTTCAAATCATCTCTTGAAATTACATCAAAAAGCCAGCCTGTTTTGTTTTGATAGGGGAACAATCAATTTGATAAGTGGTAACACAGCTCATTGTTTCACATTAATTAGACTAATTGCAGCATGTTAGCCTCTGAAACAGGCAGGACTTGGAGGAGACAAAGGCTGCGGCCTTTAGCATGCAGCGCATGCCGCCGTTCCGCTCGCTTGCGCAGGCTGCAGGCAGAAAACAGAGTTGTTAGGATCCAGCCTTGCGGGAGGCTGGGTGTTAACAGGGGTTTGATGTGTTATGCTTAATCCACTGGCTTTCAATTATAAGATCCAGGTTCAAAAAATCCCAGGGAGAGGAGGGGAGGGGAGAAATGAAAAGAAGGGGGGAGGAAAAAAAAAGAAAGAAAAAAAAAAAAAGCTGTTTGGCCAAAGTTCCTGGCGATTTTAGGCTTTCATTCCTCTAAAAGGCGAAATGGGGTCGGACGCAGGTTGCTCGGAAGTTTGGCACCTTCTAAGGCTTTGCTTGAAGAAAGCCTGATTTCCACTCCGGCTTTTCCTGCCCATCCCTACCGATGGTTGCAGCTTTGGATTGAATCTCTCTCTCTTAGCTTTTAAACCTGCTAAGCATAATTGTTTTTTTTTTTTTTTTTTTTTTTTTTTTTTTTTTTTTTTTTTTTTTTTTGCTAAGCATAATTTTTTTGTTGTTGTTTTTTTTTTAAAAAAAAAAAACAAAAAAAAAGTTAGAGGGTGGATTACTGAAGGCAAAGAGTATGGATGCATAACCCGCCCATGTATTTGTCATTTAGAGCATCTTTGTTTGCTGATGGCATTACCAGTTGTACTTAGCCCTGTAGTGATTTTTATGATGGAGCTCTGTCATGGTCAGATTGACATGACCACATGGATTTCACCTGTGACCTAATGGAAATGTAAAGCGAGGTTTGAAGAGATGAAAAGTTTATGGGGTTACCTCAGTCCACAGGCTTGGCTAGTCCTGGATGTTCATAGCTTCTTGCTTCAGTGTTCCTTGCATGCCAAACCCAACATGAGGCAGCTGGATCTGTAAAACCTCTGTTCTTTGACCAAGATGTTGCAAGGTATTTTTGGCAAGAGTAGTCATAGTAACTCCTCAAACTGAAATGAACAGCGTCAGAGACTCAATTCCAAAGTTGTGTGAAGGTAACAAAGACGGGTGCCTAATGTGAAACTTAATGTCTGCTCTGCACCTCACTCCCTCTGTTTAAAGTGAAGGCTCTACCACACAATTTTGCAAGCTTTTTTTGCACAATTTCAGCACTGTTATTTCCTAGGCAACAAAAAGTACCTTAAGTTTAATGAAAGAAAGAGAGAGAGAGAGAGAGAGAGAGAGAGAGAGAGGTGAGTAGGGGGGAAGAATCATTGTTAATAATCATGGAATTGCTTATGTGAAAGCTACAATTCGTTAGTTGCTCTTCGTGAAGAATAAGATGTTTTTC
Organism: Nothocercus julius; assembly: GCA_013398735.1. Taxonomy (NCBI): domain Eukaryota; kingdom Metazoa; phylum Chordata; class Aves; order Tinamiformes; family Tinamidae; genus Nothocercus; species Nothocercus julius. The sequence goes on from VZSV01000012.1 coordinate 1,938,026, forward strand.
AAGTGAGGCCAGGACATCTTGATGCAAGTTTCTACCACTTAGTGGCAAGAGGGCACAGACTTCACTTATACGTTTTTGTTTCCATTGTCCCCCTTGATCATGGACTGGTTAGAGAATAAAATCTCTGGAGTAGAGATTTTTAGCTAAATTCTGGCTGTAAACTAAGTTTGAAGAAGTGTGGTTTCATTTAAATAGAAAGATTTGTTTCAACAGCTTAACGTTATCATTGCTCATAGAAGCTATATTTTTATTAGTTTTGCTTATGCTTTATGCTGGTCCCTTAGCAAATGGTCATAAACTGTGCTTTAAATCCAGCTCCCAGTGATTTCATACTGCTGATTTATTTCTATCATTTACTGGCAAGAATTTAAAACTTAAGAATGTATTCAAAGCAGTTCATTCCCTTCTACCTCCTGTCTCCTGCTCCTCAGTTTTCTTTCCCTCGTTCCGCCAGCCTTTGAATCGTCTTTCTTTGCGCACAAGGGTTAGTTACACAACTCTCCAAATGCCCTGATTTTTGCAAAGTCCTGGGTCTGCGCAGGAGGTAAATTAGGAAGAAGCCCAGGACTGAAGGCTCTTAGCATTCCGTTTCGGTGGCGGTTCCAGTCGCCTGAGCACGATCTGGAAGCGGCGTTGTTAGGATTCAAGCTGGCACCCTTGCTGTCACTGCTGCTTCTCGTGTAGCCGAGATCCTGCTCGGAGCAGAGCAAATCTTTGCTCAGTTAAGCGAGCGTCAGTCACAGGCAAGGTTGGCTGCGAGCCCGGGCTTGTTAGGCTTCTCCCTGCTCCACCTGAATGAGGTATTGATGAGACATTGCTACCTAAACAGTGTCGTGAAACACGAGATTAAAAAAAAAATTATATACATACTTATATATTAAAAAATTGTCAGGTGGATGACAAAATTGTTTCGAGAATGTGACTTTGGTGTCCAAGGCTCGGCAGGAATGCTTGCAGCAAGGCACCTGCCTTGCCCGCTAGATGATAGATCACGTATGATCTTGTTTAAATACTTTTCCCTGCTTTCTCAAAATCCCAGGCTAAAAGGTAACGCTGGCTCCTGCTTGAGGAACAAGGCAGAGGCAAATGGGCTCACTGAAACACCAGGATGCCATCCTGCAAGGTGCTGAGTGCTCCCAGCGGTGCCGAGTTGCTGATTTTGGCTGGCATCAGTGGTGAGCACTCAGCTACTTAGAGCACAGTGCTTTTAAGTCCCTTAGTTACTTTCCGATCAGGCAAAATCTGCAGGATATTCTTTAAAATGAAATAGAAATAGTGAGAAATAAAGTCACCAAGTTTGAGGTTGCATGAAGACACTGACAGCGGGTATTTTGAACACAGTGGAGAATAAAAGGAAATTGGAGACGGGGAAAAGGAGATAAAATAGGCATAGTTTTTAAATAGGAATGCTTGGCAGGGCTATTAATCACACAAGTGTTTGAGCTGTAGGGGTTGTGTAAGTGGAACTAATACTAAAGAACAGAGATATTTTGGAGATATCTCAAAATACACTTTTAAAAACAAAATTAAAGGGAGATAATGCCTGAACAGATTAATGACATAAAATAATAATTAAAACCCCCAAAACAAAATAATGGGATTTTTTTTTAAAAAACTCCTCCTTCTATTGGAGCTGTTTTATAGGGGATAATAATTGAATGACCGATGGTACAAGCTGCTAGTTTTGTTATATAATCTCAGCTCTGAGAATTGACTCTGACCTTGTTTACACCAATGCAAATACAAATTAGTGCTGTTTCTCTAGTTATATATTGCAATGGTGACGAGAATATGGACTCTGTTAGATGCCATGTTTTCTAAGGGGAAATTTCACAGTGCCTCTGAAGTCACTTGGAACAGGGAGAGAAAAATACTTTTTTCATTGCTGTCTAAGGTAGGCTGAAACTTTTTCTCTTTTCAGGCTGCCTGGCTGAAGTGGGACCTGATGCAGGTAGAGACTTCGTCTCTTAGAGAAACCAAACATTTGAAAGTATAAGAAAAATGCTTCAGACATAACTTGCAGTATTTTTTTTTTTCAAAATTTACATTATTGTCTTTTAAATGATGTTTTTGTTTTAGACCTTTCAGGACAGACTGAACACAGGTTTAGAAATTTACAAAGGGGAATGATCTTCCCCCTTCATAGGATCACCTATTTTTTAAAATCCTTTTCCTGCTGTTTTTTGAGCTTCAATCCCTAATAGTCATGCACATTTAATGAAAGAAAACAAGTCTAAACTCTGTCCTGACCTGGTCTTGTGAAACAGCCGTGCAATTTGGTGAAGGCTTCATAAGCTATAAATCAGTGCAAAATTTAGCTTATCCTGCATTCTCATTGAAAATGGGTTATATGATAATTTATGTTGAGCTGATCATAACTAAGCACTTCACAGTAGTGTCCTTCAAAAAATTTTAATCAAGATTGTCAATCTCTCTCTCTCTCTCTTCCCACCTCTCTTGGTGCAATTTCAAGAGGTTTATTTGCATGTCAATCCGTACCCCTTACTGAAGTTACTCCACTGAAACAAGCACACCTGTTTTACACTAAGGTAAAGTCAGCTCAGTCTTTGCACTTGTTCTTGATTTGTGCTGGTGTAAGAGTTAGGCCCCTAATTCTTCTGAGGCCAGAGAGCCCTGCTATTTACAGGTGCCTGTCACATCTGCCTTCCAGGTCCATATTCATTGCAATGAGCAAAGTGGCAAAGAAGCTGTTGAGCCTCTGAAAATCACTGAGATTGTGCAACTGCTGCTTAAAATCTTTGTTAAAAACTCTTTCTAAGTATGTCTGACAGTTGCTTTTAGGTGTATATTTTCTCTTGAGGTTTTGCGCTGTCTATTGCATGGTAAACAACGAAGGAGCTTTAAAGAGGTATCATAGGCAGCAAATGCCAGCTGAGTCCTCTCCCGGGCAAACTTGCCAAAAGCTCTTTAGATCAAGGACTGGCTTATTTTGTAGTATTTATGGAAGGTCTAGTATAATGGGGTTCTGATCTGCAGTAAAGATGTAGGGTTGTTGCCTCTCTTCATGGTTTCTCATGCATTTCCCATCCAAATACTTATAGATGAAAAAGATGCGATGTAAAGAGTGGATGTGATTTTTTTTTTTTTTTTTTTTAGTTGTATTTTATGCTGGCATTTTTTGTTTGTCATGGTTTAAGGGTTTTGTGGTGAAGCTGCACGTGGTTGAACTAAGGATAAAGGAGAGTCTAGCTTTTGAGTAGGTAGTGAAGAAGCACCTTGCACAGAAAGAGAAGGATGAAAAAAGTGAAACAAAGTTTATGCACTGTGACCAGAGAGGGATGAACCCAGAAGCCTATTTCAGCATATTTTCAGTTCGACTGCAAGTTTAACCATGTAAGTCTTCTGTTGCTCAAGGATGACAGCCAAGATGCAGGTAGTTTTTATGCCATAGCAGAGACTTCATAGTTCCCTATTTATGTCCTCGTAGAGTCTTCCAGGTGGTAGTCGTTGAATTTTTTTGAGTGATTGAGGTAGGGGAATAAGAAAACTGAGGTATAGAAAACATACTCACAAAAAGGTAATTGTGGCTGCGGCAGACGAAATGACCTGGGGGACACGGGGACAACCAGCGTGGAGTCTGCGAAGGTAGAGATGGGAGCTCCTTGGCAGCCACCACAGAACTGGCTCCATATACAAGTAGCAGGAGGCTTCAGTGCATTTGCCTTGGATCCCTCTAAATCAGCAGCCAATTCTAGGCTTAAGGTTTCCTAATGTTCTCATAAAATTAATGGAGATATTTCCACAAAACATTCAACTCTCCCCCTCTTTTGCTTTGTTGGGGAAGGGAGGTTGGTTGGTGTTTGTTTGGTTGTTTTTTTTCTCCTGCTAGTAAATGCTAGAAGTCGAGGTTCGGATTCTCTTTCCTTTTCTACCCCTAAATTCTGGCTGCGTTCCAAAGAAAGGAGATGACAGGCTTTCAGTTGGTCACTTAATTGTGTATGTTGGGGTTTTTTTTTGACTTCCAAATTCATATTTTTATGTGCTTAGGGGCTTTTGTGACAAGGTGCTAATGGGCTCCTGGCTGGGTAAACACCTGTGTCGGAAAGTGTTAAATTTTTCATAGTTTCCTTTATTTTTCCTGCTCTGGCTGCTCTTAGTTTGCATATACCTTTATTTCAACCCCCAATGTACTCTTTATTCTATTTTTATGAATTGATATATATATATATACACACACACACACACACACACACACGTTGTCCTATATTTACAGAGAAGCACTGAGCTTAAAGTGTTATCCACTGTATTCACACGTGCAAAGAAAGCAATTTTTGATACAAACATAGCATAGGAGTTTCAGATGAGAACTCTACTTGTGCACCTAATTGAGAGACATGAAATCTAGGAGACAGAAAACACACACAGTTGCTGAGGAATTTTCATGACATGGTCTGAGAAGCTCTGCGAGGTGGCCTGTGGGTAGCTGGTGGTTTTCATGGTGCTGGAAAATCTCATTTTCAGCTGTTAGGCTGCATGAAAACACAGGGATAGCAGTACCCTAAACAATTTCCTGATATCCTTCTCTCAACCAAGGCTAACGATGGGGGTGTTGGATTCTTATGGGTGAGAAACAGAAAGCTATGACAGGTTTGAGGTCTTCTGTAAAAAGAATAGGTTTAGAAACGTGTTTAGTTAAATGCCCTCCGAAACCGAAAAAACATACGGGTTTAAGACCTTAGCTTTCAGATGTGTAGGACAAGGTATGAGGGCTGAAGGGTTTCTTGAACCCAGTAGAATGCTCCCTGGCATCGGTCTTTCAGGTTGCTTTTGTCTCTTGGTTTATACAGTCTGGTATGAGAGGAAGATGGCCAAGGATAGTAGGACAGAATATATGAGACTTTTATGACCCAAACGTGCCTATGAAATACAGGACAGACTAGATTCGAAGTCTGTTTTCTGTTGTGCAACCTGCCGTTGATACAGGAGTTGTAGTACTTTCCTTTGTGTTCCAAAGACAAAGACTATACCCTGCTACAGAAAGTGATGGTATCTGAGCCCATATAAATATCTGTTATTTTTCAATCCCTTACCCAGCAGGTTAGCAGAAACTATACTATGTGTTTATCATTTCCAATGGATAGACGTGATTCGTGATTTTGTTTTAACTGATCTGTAATCATTTTTTCAAAAGGGAAATTGTCCTGACACCTTAAATCTGTCCATGACCAGTGCTGGTCTGAGGATGATGTATAGAAGTATTTAGTTTCATTCTGTACAAGGAGGAAAGGAGAGGATTTTTGTTGCAACTTTGTTTCTCTCTTTTTGTTCTTTTTTTCCCCTTTGCCCTAACGTTATTTCATTGGTCATTGGTCAGTCTTTGATCCAGCAGTGTATCGCAAAGATTGCCCACCTAAGATCCTCCTATTTACCCCTGTGTGATCACAGTGCCAATGCACTAGGACTTGGCTCCAACACGTGGGCTGAATTGCAAGCAGTGCCCTCGGAGAGCGGCTGCCAAGGAATCACTGAGATTTTAGGACAGGCTTATCCTCCACCCCAGCAGGGCTGTACTTTGGAGCAGCATCAAGGGTTACTCAGTATTTGTAGCTGAATACCCTCACATGATACCCACAAAATCCTCAGGTTGCAGAAAAGCTGTTTTGGTGGCCTCTGCCCAAAGCCAACACTGCGCTCCCTGGGCAGGCAAAACCTCAGCTCTGTGTCAGATGGAAACGTGGGGGTCAGGCCCAGCGGCTTGGCTCCCTGCAATCTGTTGTCCCACAACCAAGCTCATCTTCCAGATACACTGCTGTGAGAGTTTCTGAGTTGTTCTTCTTATCAATTATGTTATTCCAGAATTACTCCAGTGTAGCTGAGAACAAAATTAAGCCTGTAGTCTGTTCTGGGAAATTAGACTGATATGTTTTTTTTCTAAATGGTTTCTAATACATTTCATTAGGAAATTATTTGATGAATGTCATTTAGGCTTTTGGGATTGGTATAGTGTCTGGGGTTTGAACAGTTTGACAATTTGTATTTGGCCAAAAGAAAATGAAAGACTAATATCTGCACAGAACACTGCAATATTTTTAGTTTTTTTCTTCCCCCAAGCACTGAGTGCTTCAAAGATGTCATAACGACATAGAATAGTAGATTCATTTCTGAGGACCTGGGAGTGATCCAGCTTATTTTCCTAAATGAGTTTGGCTGTCTTAAAACTTAGTTGGCTCATGATATCAGTTTATGTCTGTGTCAGTTGTAGTTTTCACAAGTAAGCAGCCTGCATAAAAATGCACCTAGGCCTGCGTCTGCTGTGACTTCACAGTTTTTAAGGTACAAAGAAAAAGAGCTTTGATGAGGCTGATGCAATAGTCTCAGCCACGGAACAATTTACCTGAGTTTACTTGAAATCTGAAGGGAGATGAATCCGCCAAGGTCAATAGCATGATTATTTTTGCATTATGAATAAACAGATGCTCACTTTCCAGAGTGTTCACACCTACAGGACAAAGCAGAAGTAAAGTATCCCAGCCCCCAGGTGGACCTGATAGAGGCTTGCCTCTGCAGAAGACATAATGGAAAACTTTTAAATCTGGTTGGATGCTGACATAAGCCCTGGATATAACTGATTTTTTTCAATCCTATTTGACTCATGTGCAGACTAGAGGATTAGAGCTCTTGGTTAAATTTGCAGATTTTTTTTTTTTTTTTTCCTGATGTTAGTGGGCAGATAAATTTATTCTTCAGAAAGTGACACTTTCTCAAGAGGTCTCATTAAATATTGCCTGCCACATAGAGGAAACATGGCAGGTGATGATCCAAGAAAAGTCCTTGAATGGCAGTTTGGACCATTTATCAGATTGTACCCATTAACATTTCCTTTTCTTGCGCCATTCAGTTCTTGGGCCTAGACTAATTTCACTTTTTTTTTTTAACATGTGTGTGCAAAACCCCAGCTTTTCTTCATCTTCTCTTACCATATAGCATCTGTTGGGTATGTTAATAATGGTTTATCAGAGAAGGGTGATCGAGGGCCAGGGAGCAAGTCAGTCAGTTTCTGTCATTCCAGCCTCTGTGTTAAAGCCTAAGCTGTATTGCCTATAATCTGAACTGTGGTTTGTTTGCAGCAGAAATCATCATTTGAGTTACATGCAGAAATGTATTTTTCTGGTCTCTTTTGCTGCTACATTGAAATGACAGCAGTAGAATAACAGTAAGAGAAATGAGTGGAGGATCTTTTCTGTTATATGAGACTTATTTCTTTCTCTCAGGATGCGAGTATTAGCCTGACAGTGCTGAAAGAAATGTCAAAAGAGGAAATGGAAAAGTTGGGAGTATTTATTGTGTCAGAACGTCAATCTCTTATACACCTGGTACGAATCCAAGAGAGTTCAAGCCTATTAACTGGAGACTTTAAATTATATTGTTAAATGTCAGCATCCAGTGGAGCTAGAGTCTAACCACACCTGTATGAGTATCTCTGCCATGCTGTATTTTACCTGCTTCTCATACACAAAAAAATTAGTCCTACCTATAGCTTGTCTGTTCTTTTCTGCACAGTTGCTCTCTTGCTGCTCTGTGCCTTTGGCATGTCAGGCCTTCTATGTAATGTTCATGGTGAGGTTCGATGAGCAGAGTGGACACTGTAAAAAAATAAAAAAAAATAAAAATATATTCTTAAAACCAAATTCATCTCAGCAATAAATACACACTGAGGAATTGCCTCTTCCTTAGCCTTTCCTGTGAAGGAGAAAATAGATAAGAAAAAGTTGCATTAATGTGCAAAATATATAATCTTTGCATCAAAGGATTTGCATCACTTTAACAAATGTAACTGATGCAGTCCCAGTAAAACATGCTAATGTTTTTACCTTTTTGTGCAGACAACTGACAGACAAATAAAATGGTTATGACCAAGGCTGTAGAATCGGTCGCTTGCAGAATCAAGAACAAAAAGTAAAAGTCTCAATATTCATCCTTTTGCCAAAGAGTAACTATCCCAAATTAAAACTGTCCATTGTGAAGGGAATTACTACTTTTTTGGACTATGACAGTTATCTTGAAATAGCCCTTTGATGAAATCCTCTCCTCTTTCAAGTCCTTGGAAAAACTCCTACGATGAGATTCATTTCACCTAACTTTAGACATCTGTAGCGTAAACATCTATGTCTGAGCTCACCGTCCTTGGCTCTCTGTATAGCTGATGGAGAGAAATCAGGCCTTCTAGGGTACGATTCATCTTGCTTGTTTTGGCTGGCTGCTGTAGCAGAGAAATTCAACCCTCAAGCGTGAGCTTCTCTCTGCCAGCTTTAAAGAGATCTAAGTGAGTGGCTTAGGTGCTTTCACGCTCGTCTAGTCGGAGGCCACCGGCTGGGCCCGCGTGGGCCCCGGGCCCGTTTTGGCCCGGGAGGGCGCCGCAGGCCTGCGCGGGGCGGAAGGCGGCCCGCGGGCCGGCAGCGCGCGCTGAGCCCCCCGCGCGCTCGCGCTTCCACCTCTCCTGCCAGAATTTGGTTCAATGCACCGTCTAGAAAAGCTGCGGGAGTTGTCTGCAGTTATATAAGCTTGCTTTCAGTGTGCTGGTATTCCACACATGCGATATTTTAATTCTTTTTACTGAATCCCCAGATACGTGCTGCAACTCCGTGGCCTAGGGACTCGCTCTTCTGCAGCGTTCTGGCAGAAACGTTAAGAATACATTCAGAAAAACTGAATGAGAACTAACTACTCTTGGCTACTTTTTCTTAATGACGCTATTCTTTCCATTCTGAGCTTAAAATAGAGGTGAACCAGGGGTGCAATAGATGCGGGGTGTGATACAAGATTGAAGATATAGGAAGTCATGCACAATGGAGATGAAGAGTAGCAAGAACAATGTTACTCTTCGTGGACATGAACAGTAACATTGAAAACATGCTAAGTGGTGGTTCTGATGAGCTTTATCAGCTTTATCAGTGTCTGGTGGAACAAATCTGTTCTCTTAGAGGTGGGAAATATAAATTTAACTTCAAAAAAATAAAGAAGAAAAAAGAGGGTTCTATCATGGCTTCTCACTTCAAAAGTAGGCTTATATTTTCAGTAGGGTTGTTGGGGTAATGCTAAAGTGCTGTTTAGCTGCTTTTGCTGCCTGTATTGTGCTTAGCTTTTTTTTTTTGAGGGTATGTTTCTTAGCAAAAGTTATCTGGCAGCGAAAGAACAAAATGAAGTTAATCTCATGTGTTTTAAACAGAGGGATACACTGTAACTTGCTGTTGCATCAGCTCGGGGGCTGATGGAATAACTGCCCCTCTCACTGGCCTTTCACCCGAGCACAGGTTTGTTTCAGAACCCCTCATTTCCTTTTAGACAACCCTTGCAAACCAGGTGAGCATTTGGCACCTTTCCCTGCTGTGCTGGTCACCTGGGCTCTGCAGATCTGAGGTTAGTGCTACGACTGACTGCTTTACTCCACAGGCCATGTCCTTGGACGGTGTACCTAAGTCACTATGGCTTGGCTGATCTCAGCTCTCACATTATCACTGACAATCTGGCCTATTGTATATTGATACTGTAAGTGCTTCTGAATCCTGCTCGCGTTAAGAAATGGAGATGTTTTGCTTTCAATGAGAAGTTTCCGGGGTTGGAGAGGGTACGCAGAAGCAGAGCCGAGGAACCTGCAGTGTCTGTGGAGGGACTTGATGTGCAGTAGAAGAAATAGGAAATTGAAACGAGAGGGCTCAGACTATGGCTGTGGGAGGAAAGGGGTGCATGGGAACTGGAAGGCAGAAAAGAAGCTGTGCCAGGAAGTTATGGAGGAGGAAATGTGTCAAAGTTGCCTGTGAGTTCTTGGAGCCTCAGGGACAGAGATTCACCTTCTGGTCACTAACATACGTATGAATCCAGAATAGCTTAATTGCTTCTGTCTTCATGTTACATTGATGTGAGACCAGAGTTTGGCTGGCAAATATCTGTCTGGTGTTGATTTGCCACTTTGATAAAAAGTCATCTGAAGTATTTCTTATGAGTCCTTATAGAAACTTAGGGTCATATTGGTGTGATCCAGAAGAAACTTCCTTCAATCTTTCTTATAAGAGTGGGAATGGGAGATAGTGGCAATAGAAGGAATAGGTAGTAACATAATGATGCCACATGTACTGTGAGGCAAGAAGACCCTTCCAAATAGAAGGCGAAAAAAGACATTGAAAATGACATGTTTCTTTGGTCATAATATTTATTTGTAAAGGAGTAAATAAACTAGTTGACTTTCCCCTCATCTTTACAGAATTAGCTGATTGATTTGGGGGTACTTACCTGTAAAATATTCTAAACTATACTATAGTAGTCTAAAGCTATGCTGAACTCTAAACTGTATTAAAATCTAAAAATAAGTATTTCTCTGCTACCTAAGTGCTTTTTTTCTTTGTTTTATGAGTACCCTGAATGAGGTATTGTATCCCTTTAGCTCTATGTCACGTTTCCTATTTTCCTTATTCTTGGTCTTTATAAAAATACCTAGTTATGTTTTTGCCTCAGTGGTGTTACTCTGTGGTTGTTTTTTCTATAACTGCCACAACTGCACAGGCCTGATCCAAAGGCTAGTGAAGTCAAGGGGGTGCTTTCCCATCAGGTCAGTGAATTCAGATGGAACCCGCAGCAGGTGATTTTGAAGTACTGCAATTCAGGTCTGAATAGAGGGTTTTGTGTATGATGAAATCTTTTCTTCAGGCTACGAAGTGGCAGCTAATACAGAAAGTGAGATGAAAACTGATTTTCTGTGGGAAGGATACTTCCTTTTAATTAAACATTTTCCTTTTATTCTTCTCTGTTTGAAAAATGTTAAACACACTGAGTCAGGGAGACATTTCTGTGCTGCATTAGAATAGCCATCAACGTCAGCCTAGACCATTTGGATCATGTCACTTGTCCTAAAGTGTGTAGCTGTTTTTAAAGAAAGAACATGTCATGTTCTGTACAGGGATCTTTAATGCATGAAACTTGTTTGAAGCAATAATAAATCAAGCCCTCGCTGCTAAAACCAGTGTCTGATTTTCCCTCTTGACAATCTCTATCTTGTCTGAGTGAAAACTGAGATGATAACAAGCACAATTCTGCACCCAGCAGGATTACAAATAGTTCTGGCTACAGCTAAATAAATTCATAAATATAAAAGATCATAAACATAAAATCATTAGGTCTATTAATTTAGTTGTTTTTTGACATTCCCCACAGTGTTTAATAATAACTTCCTTTTCTACAACCATTGCAATAGGAGGTTGCAAGCTTTGTAGAGATATTATCCGTACTCTATTGACCAGGCAGTTCTACAGACATTTTTCTCAATATCACCTTTCCCAAAAAGTGGAATAATTAAGACCAAGTAAAATATTTGAGACTTATCTCTTATTTTCTCTGTTTTAATGCAAATATTACATCAGATTCAGAATAGTTACTGCTGATGTAAAGAAAAATCAGGCTTTTGCGTTGCATAATACTTATTTATTTCTGTTTGATACAATGTAGTGATAACTAAGATGAGCAAGGAGAATATAAATGAAAATCCATTTAAGTTCATCTGGAGTAGATTGAAGACTGTATTTTAGTAGAATGACTTATTTTCAAAAGCCATGTGAGAAGAAAACAGAAGTTTCAATCCTGACAAATGTCGTCACTGTCTCCAATATATTAGTAGAATAATCAAAATTACAAATGGATGGTACTGAGATCGAGATTTGGGTTTGCATTTGGATTGAGGTTTTAAGCAAAATGGTGTGTGTGTGTGTTAAAAAGATATGTGGGCTCCAGCACACATACCGGGGAGCACAGAGGGGCTGCAAGTTCATTTTGCAGGGGCTCTGGTTTGAACAGCAGTCGGATGGCAGTGACTTTGAGTTTCACCAAGAGTGAACTTGACTTCAGCCGCTGACCTTGAGCTGAAAGACGTTAACCTGTTATCAGTGACCTGCACCACAAAGTCGCTTGGATTGTTTTGAGTGTTTTTGCTTATGTAGATTGTTTTATTTATTTTTTTAATCTGGTACAGCTTAGTAGAGGTAACCATTGGTTTGCTATAAAAAACAAGCATTTGGTTGACCTTTTTTTTTCTTTCTATTCAGACCGGTGCAGAAACCTGAGGTCGCCATCACTTGTTTGTTGTTCCACTCACCGAGCTCCATAAGAACTTCCAATTTCCAACAACTCGGCTCTCGGTAGCAAACTCGAGCAGAGAGCATAGCATGTAAAGTGTTGTGATTTGTTGCTATGATGACAGTGTCAACTTAACTACAGCTGACAAACAGTTTTTAAATAGAACATTTCAATTCATTGTAGTATTCTCCATCTGCCTTTTTTCACTCTCTGCATACATGTGAAACATTTGAGAAATGCTACCACAATGGCTTGGTTTACTTGTCTAGCTGCTGACATTAATTAGTTCTTGAGAGTGGTTGTTTAGGGTACAAATAAAATATCAGTAATTTCCCCCTCAATCAAGGAAACTATTTTCCTTATTTAACAAAAAAAAAAAAAAAAAAAAAAAAAACCCACCTCTTCCAAACTCGGTGAACTCTTCAATTAGTTTTTGGGCATGGGGTTTGTAATGTTGGTATTTTGCAGTACTATTTTTTCTCTCTCACTTGTCACATCTGTGACTACCATTTCCAGTGTGGAACCTGTAAAAGAGAAGTTGTATCATTTTATCATAAAATCAGATTATTGTGGTTAGACTTGGAGGATTTTATCCGTGGCTTCACCACTGGCCCACTCTGTGACCTTGAGCAAGTTACACTTAGCTGTATCTCAGTTTACCTATAAGTAAACTAATATTGACTTCCCTGGAGAGGGTATCATAAGACTTAATTAAGTGTCTGCAAACTTATGTAAGATAGTGGACTGAAAGCTGCTACAGACATACAAAGGACGACGGCGATGATGATTTGTGCCTAATTGCTCTACTTCCTGCAGAACTGCCACTATAGCTGCTCTACAGATTAGTTACAGGGTGAACTATGAATCTCTCAATTCATCCATCATTCTCCTTCTTCTACACTGAGCCCAGCTGGCTGACTCTGCTTATTAGTAACTTTTAATAAATCAAATCATATTTGCTGTTTTAATTGTATCTTAAAGGGTAACACGAGTCTCTGCTTTTAAATTAAAAACCGTGTGATGATGTACACATCACACTGCTGCAGCTCTTGTACTCTACTGCTCTCAAACCACTGACGTAAAACCGGGTTAAAAATACACTTGTAAGGAAATTGGTAATTATGAAACCCACTGTTACTAAATTCTGGCAGGCAGCATTGTCTGGGTGCTGCTTTTTGAAAGTTTTGGCAGCGTGGTTGGTAAATCTTCTTAGGGCAGGCTCTCAGTAAGCACATTTCGAAAATTATGATCTGCTTGTCTACAGGAATCCAAGGGGAAAATAGTTGAGGGGGGTTGTTTGTTGACAGAAACAGCAAAGGCCATAAAAAACAATGCCAAAATAATGTAAAATTGAGATTCATGAATTATTCAAGACTGACTTCATTCTCATTTTTTTTTAAGTAACACTGGCTAAAAAAGTTAGGAGAATAACAAGCTGACTTTTTAAAAATCTGGGGACAAGATTATATCTTTTAAATCTCATTAAAATGGAATAGGTCCAGTAAAATTATTGTTGACAAAACTTCCTTTATATTTGATTATTGCGGACCCAGGAAAAGCCAAGGACCTACATGGAAATGGACCCTACTAGAAGAGTCCCACTGGGGTCAATGAAAGTGTTGATTGGCCCCAGTTGGCTACTTTAGCCCCATTACCGATTTACAGTAAATCGAGCAATACTTCCTTTTCAGACTTATCCTAAATAACAAGTCATATAGGAATTCCACACCAAGTACAGAAAGGGATTAAAGTTAAAACAGCAGGAGTTTTCCCATGGATTTCAGTCAAGCTTGTGTCCTGTGCATTATTGTATTTTAGACCGTCAGTGCTGAAGCTGTGTGGCGCTTACCTTTAGATGGGATGCAAAATTTCACGCAAGGGTTCTTATCAGGCTAGGAGTGAAAGGGTGCAATTTGACTCCGTAGTTGTCCAAGCCAACTTGACCCTCTGTAACTTTACTGTTTCTAGCAGAATTGCGTAATGGGCCCTGATGATAATTCATTCAAATGGCGAGCAGGAAAATGAACACAGTGTGCGCGGTCAATAATTTCTGACTCCTGAGAGGAGATCAAAGAGGAAGGCAGCAGGGAGGAGGAGTAACCTTCTATACATGTAAAGGAAAATTTCTCAGTAACTGAGATAGCACTATGAAGAGATAACAGAAATCAAAAGGGTTTATTAAAAAAGGCAAACAAAGTAGTTACTGGAGAATTCAACTGCTGCTGGAACAAAAGCTGGCCCCACTAAGTGGAGTAATAAGCTGAAGCAATATATTTTTGGATGTGCTGGTCCTATATTTGACCCAGAGGCTCCCTTTCACACCTTGGAAGGGTGTGAAAAGGATAGACAGGTTGGTAGCCTTTACCATCTCGCCCGCTGGTAGGAGGGAGAAGCTGTGATATGTTAGCAGGGGGCCTGGCTGGGAATAGATGCAGAACCTGAGCTTTGCGACAGGAAATTGCCCAGATTTCTGGGGATCTGCATACCCAGCTGTTTCTAACTTTTCCACAGTCCTCGTGGCAACGATAGGATACCAACAAGTTTAAAAAATAAAGCGTATGCAGGGATCTGCTGCCAGGTCTAGGCCCTGATGAGCCTTGGGGAGGTGTCACACAGCACGACCCCTGGAGCTCCGCTCTTCCTGGGATGCGCGTGGCCTTGCAACCGAGGGTTGGTTTGTGGTAGATTAGTCTAGTGTTTTTTCTCGCCTAGGTACTTTCTTTTGTTTTTTCTTTTTTAAGAAACACCTTAAGATCAGCGCACTACAATTCTGCTTCTTTGCAATTGGTCTGAATTGAGTTTGAGCAGCTGTCGGAAGGGTTTAAGAACGTAACAAAGGTAAATTTTAGGGAGAAAAACTGCACGGAAGTTTAAGGTGAATATTAAGATAGTTCAGCAAAGTAGACATTGGTTTAAGGAACTTCTGTAAGGAGCAGGTGAGACAGACTGCAGAAAGCAATTTGAGCTAATGTTGTACACAAGCACAAGAAAGCATGAGTGCAGTTATGGCAAGGGCCAGATACTCGAAGAATTTAGGCAGAATCCCTTTGCAGTGGCATAACTTCCAAGGAGGGGAACCAGAGCACGAGAGGAGCATGAGGAAAATATGTTAGTGTGTTAATGTTGTTCTTAGCCTGGTACTTTTTTGTAGTATGAGAACAGTGTATTAATAGAGGCTGTGGAGATTTGTGGTTTTTCTGTCATCAGCCTCTAAATTACAGGGGAGTAGTTTGTGTAGAAGTATTTTGCCTTTTGCACTCATGGAAAATTTCTTTTCTTTCCTCTCATTCTTTCCCTGACTTTTTTTTTTTTTTTTTTTTCTCTTTTTAAACCTGAACCTGAAGTGACTTCATTCCAGGGTCCCCCAGTGTGATTAAAAAGAACAAAATGCAGAAAGATAAGTTCTTAAAATCACTCTGGGCTTTCTCTAATGATAATCATTAGCCCTATTCTGAACCCTATTGACAAAACGCTGGAGCAGCCTTGAAAGCGGCGGCTGCGTCCTTTTCAAGTGAGAGCTGCTTAATTAGAAGATCTAATAAAACTGACCTAATTCTTCAGCTCGGTGCCAACTTTTGGGGCAAAAAAAGTGACGCAAAGATTGGAAATGATGCATATTGATTTGTGCAAGTCAACAAGTTGAAACCTTGCTTGGAAAGTTAATTTCCCAGTAGCTGTTTAAAATCATCTGCTGCTTTGCCAAATAATAGCAGGTATTGTTTGCATGCAACTTGATAACCGGCATGGAGTTTAGGTATTAATTGGTACAGGGAGTGAAAGACATACAAAGAAAATACTTAAGAGCCAAAGAATGAGGGAATTGTGCCATTACTCATAAGCAGCACAGCTGTGAGCGAGTTAGTCATCTTGTAGCAAGTGCAGGCATTCTTGCTGAATAAAAAAAAGTATATTTGAAATCTGGTTGTAGTCAGGGGCACAGCTTTTTTGGGGGACTGGACGCTTGCTAAGGGTCTGAGAGTGTTTTCACTGTAAATCAGAGCATGTAAAATGTTGCTACATTTCTGTATCTGAATCTCTTCCAAAGGCAAAGCTACTCTCTCTTCTTTGCCCTCACCTGACTTTTCTGTTTCTCCTCCCACCCTCAGCTTTAAGTAGCAAAGATACATAAAATAAAAGTTTCCTGGCTGTGAATGAATGCTTTAGTAGTAGCTTAACTGGATAGTATCTGCTATTCCAAGCCTTGGTCTTACCAGGTGTATTTTATTGCTGTATTTCCAGCCTGCTTAAACAGGGCTGAGTGGGTGGGTTACTCCCAGGGAAGCCTCCTGCACCCCAGCTCCTCCTTCACCCTGTTTGCTTCTCATCTGAGGTGCTCTTGAACGCACAACAGTGACTGCTGCAGAAAACCATGCTTAGCTGGTACCTGAAGCTCTTCTACCCTCTGTGTTTTCCTCTGACATGATATTGGACCCAGAGGGCTTTCGTATCCAAACCGTGACTGCTGCACATTGCCATATCTTTTCTCTTTTCATTTTTGTGGGAGTTTTGTCTGAGTGAGATTTATAGAATTTGTCCCAAGAGAGGACGTATTCAAACTGTAGTGTAGCTTATGCTGGTAGTGTATTTAGCTAGGAAGGTGCAAAGGCTCCCAAATACTGGTATGTGAATGCTAAAACATCGTGGATCTGGTTGCAACAAGAATAATTCAAGTTATTTTTTATTACTGTAATGTAAATAATTTCAGTACTAATGTGAATAAGCTGGAAGTCCTTTGACTGGTTTATGGCTTCATGCTTTTTGCTTCAGAAGAATCAGATTTTCAGAATCTTGCTTTTGGGCAACCACGTTAAAGCAACTTGTTTGTGTCCTGCAACTTCTAAGAATGAAAACGGAGGGGGATCTTTCAATGAAGAAAATGGAAGTTTGTCTATAATGTAGACTGGTTCTTATTTCAGACTGACTTAATACTCTGTAGTGGAAGGGCCAAGCTGTGGAGATAGTGACTGAGTGATGAAGAGATACTGGTCATTGTAGGGAACATTAAACTTTTTTTTTTTTATTACAACCTTTGATGATGCTGTTAAATTAAGTGAGCCTATTTCAAAAAGGTAATTTGTGGGGATCATATATATCAAAGAGAAGAGCGCACTGAGGAAAAAAAAACACTTATGAAGAAACTCGGTGGTGAAAAGGATTCACTTCAGGTTTTTACTCATAGAGAGTGAATGTAATATGAATAACTAATAATAATAGTAATATATACTAATAGTAATAATAGTAATAACTAATATTCAGTATAGTCCACAATTAACACTTTGTGACCGCTTCATAATTCCAGCACTAATGTACTATAATAGAATATTTGTCGGGAGCACACAGTGATGGTACAACTTAGGTTAAACCAGTACCTCTATTTGATCCCTAGACGGTGGTCCGTAGCTTATTCTTGTTCCATGCCAGCTGGGAGATATCTTTTTGACTGTAGCTGGAATAAGCTGGGGAACTAATGGTGTGTTGGCTGCCCTCGTGAGAGGTGGGGCCAAATTTCTATAGGTGGTTGGTGCTCCACTAGGAAAGATTCAGACAAATGTTATGGTCTGAAGAATTCCAGGCTTCTGAATTATAATGAAAGCAATTGAAGCAAAAATCTAGCAGGCTGATTTCAGTAAACTCTCCTATACAATGTGGCAGCATTTACCTGCAATGGGAGTTTTAATTCAGCTCAAGTTTATAGAAACTGGATATCATTTCCAGTTGTTGGGGCCTTAGATGGATCTTTAGGTAAAGTGTTCCGTTGGGTATTGATAATTCTTTCCTATGTAATAATTTTTCCCACCCAATTTGTGCTTTCATAGGGGGGCAGCAGGTATGAACACTAATGTACCTAGTACACCTCTGTGAGATTTTATTTCTAGACAAGAGTAGTTACAGCACACTGATAGTATGAGGAAGCTACTGCATGTCTGTCCATTTATCAGTCTTAAAGATATAATACATATCAGGACAGGGATAATTTTGCATCTGCAAATTTTCCAAATTAGTTAAAGGTAGATGAGTCTGTACAAACCCTCTGAAGGACTTAACTAGTTCCAGAACAACACATGAAATTTGTTGATGATGAATGCAAAGTAATGAGCATGGGAATGGAGAAATTTAACTGTTTGTCTGCTAACTACACTCTAAAATAACTGTATTAACTAGGGAAAGAAAAACAAAACAAACAAAAAAACCCTAAAAGCTAGTTGTTAATACTGAGAGTTCCTTGAAGACATCTGCTCTGTGCACAGCTTCAGCTAAAAACAAGTTAGGTACATGTGGAAAGGATGAAGAATAATGAGAGAAAAAAAAAAAAAAAAAAGAAAAAAGAAAGCAATGTCATTATGTAAACGGTACAGGCTCATCAATATGGGGGACGCCATCTCAAACAGGGTATTACAGATTTACCTGTTCAGAGTGAGGCAAGAATAATCAGGTGCAGGGGCAAGCTCTCATGTGGAGAGATTGCTTACCTTGGAGAGATGAATGAAACAGAGCATGATAAGAATCAAACAAGCATTATTTTGCATAGAGAAGGAAGTTCAGGAGCTGCTTCCCTCTTTATCTCATGATACAAGAATAAGGGAATAATACAGAAAGGTGATTGACTTTAAGAAGAGAAGCAGAAATTCCTAATAATTTTTCACCTGATGTGCAATTAGGTAATGGACTTCATTGCTCTGGAAAGCCAGGAATTCAGTGTGCTTTAGGAAAAGTCTGCAGATTGTTATGAATGAGTGTATTCTGTGTTGTTAGTGTATATTAAAAATAGATCGCTGAGAGAGGCCAGAAACCGCGGGCTCTTTGTCTGCACCCTCGTTCCTGGGCAGCCTTACAGCGGTGCTTTCCTCGCGGACGGTTCTCCGGGATGCACCTAGTGCCGGTTTCTTATGTTTTCTGCTGACACACCGGCTTGTGTTTATAGTTCTAGATGAAACAAGGTTTGAGCCCATGTGGTAATACCTGTGGTCCTGGCTGTTTCCTTGTCAGGCCGTTTCAGTGTCTGGTCTGTGAGCACGGTTATAGGCACAGGGGTAATACAAATGACAAGTAGTAATTGTCCATGTGAATACTTAGAAAACATCTCCAACTACAAAAATAAATTAGTACTGGTGGTATTAGGTTATGCATCATGTACATGAATTGTTTATTATTGCAGTTGTTATACTCTTTTCTCTCTCTGCAGGCAAGGGGTGATGACAGGAGAGAACATATTAGTGAATAAAACATTTTCTCCTGGAAACCGGTGTCCAACTTCACCTTGAGGTCCCCAGCAAAATTGTATTTGTCACTTGCCTAAAACTCAATAGTCAGAACTTACTGAGCTTTTGTATTACCAAAGCATCACATGGTCTGGTTTACTGTTTTGGCTCAGTACTCAGGCTAGCCAAAGAAAGTGAACATTTGGCCCTCAGAGACCCCCAGGGCTGTATCCTTTCCCATGATACGTACATAGCCCTTAGTTGTACTACTATAGTGCGTCCTAGAGAAGAAAATACAGCCCTAATAGTATTTGTCCATTTACTGCTTTTCTAGTAGTTGCTTGCTTTAGCTTCTCTGGTAGGATTTAGAAAAGTAGGTTATGTGGATATCTCCCTATACACCTATATATGCATACAAACGTGTATATGAGTATATTTGTGCGTGGATACACATACACACATATGTAACCATATGTGTGTGTGTGTGTGTGTGTCTGAATTTTTTTTGAAGGAGATGACCTCCTCCTGCTGCCCAGCATTGTTCAAGGGACCTTGATGTAAAGTCCCCAAATAAGGCACTGAAAATCTCAGCAATCCTAGGAGGTTAATAAAAGGCTTAAAATTTAAGCATTGATGCTTAAATTAGATCAATGTAATTCACTGCATCGTTAGTGGAAATTAAATTTGTGTTTAGAACTAGAGAGCCAGCTAGCCAGGTTCAGGAGAGCAACTGGGATGCAGAATAGCTTTAGGCCTATTGCACGTTTGTTATTGCGTCGGTGTCTCGAGCTCCTCCGATGGAAATGCTGCGATGCAGGATGCTCCTTGTGGTGTTACTACACGACAGTTTATTACCCGACCTCCAGCTCTTTATCCTATTCTCCCAAACGATCCAAGAAAGTAGGAGGAGAAAAATCAGAGAGACTTTGTGCCATCTGTTCAATCCTTATGGCAAATTAATGCTGTTTTATTCAAGTATCTCAAGCTATTAACCATCAAGCCTGTAACTCCCTTGCCCAGAGAGTTATCTGCATTAACAGCCAGTTTTAGTGCCCTGTTTTGCAAATATACAAGATAGAGTAATGAGGTTGTTGCCACAATCTGTAAGAAAGCCATCAAATGTTTTGTATATCTCACATAAACCTGTGCTTTGCTGTTTTCTGGAAATGGCATATGAGGTTTCTGCTGTGTTCTGGAGATGCTTGCAAACATGGCTGAAGACTTTTTTTTTCTCCCCCTTTGAGAAAGAATATATGGAGCTTTCTGTAGATATTTAGCATGGAGAAGCTGCTGTGGTTGGTCCTCAGCCATCGTTAAGAGTAGAACAGCGTTATGGCAGGTTTTTGTTACAGTGCTACACCCTAGCAGATCGCGCTGCAAAGTTGGAGATGAAACTCCTGTCTGCAGCCAAAGCCACGTTGTTGCTGTCTGTGCTTGCCGTGAAACTGCACTACAGCTATGTAGTTTGAAAGCAGAATCTCATGAATGTAAAATCAGCATAAAAGTCAGGTTTAGACTTCTGTATTCATATTTATGAATTTGAAAAACCTCCACCATGATCTTATCTGGAGCTGTAGTAGCAGCTGACAACAAATGTGCCCTTGAGAAAACTGTGTACTGTAATGCAATGGAATCATTGCAGTTTTTTCCTACTACTTCTTACTTGCATTGATATTGTTGTTAATAGCAATAATGAGAATTATTAAAATTTGTGGTGCCACGGGGGCTTTCTGCTGGCCTGGAACTATTGTTCAACCAAGTGGCCTTGCCTTTATAATAACTGCAGTGAATGAATTTGCCTTTGTAAGCTGCTCACAATGAGTAGTGACTTAATTCTCCTAGACTGTTGTGTTTATGGGCTAGTGACAATTCAAGGAAATCGTTATTGATAGAGTACATCTAAAGTTCTTCTTGCCCCTTCTCATTCGGATGAATAAGTTATATTTTTCCGAAGTTGATAAAACTGAGGCTTTTCAAGTGATCTGCAAGAGGGGCCTTGGAGCCTGCTCTTAAGGTTGCCAAAATCAGAGCAAATAAGTTAGTTGTCTCTCCTCTCAGTCACTGATCTGAATTGTTAACTGAAAATGTTTTGTATTAAAACTGGGCATGGAGGGCCAGTCTGGGAGTAAGGGGGGAGAACGTACTACCAGAGAAGAAGATGGAGCAGTGCAAAAACAAAGAAAAGATGATAAATCTCTTTCTGATTCAACATATGTACGTTTTAGGTAGTCATTTAAAACACACAGCACTTTGGTTTATGGGACCTGTCCTCCAGTTTTTGGACAGAAACTCGTAAGGCTGAAGACTAGAGGGCTTAGCTCATGCCAACCCTGAGCAGAGCTCTTTTTGGGAGATTATTCTAACCAGATTGTTACAAGGAGTATTTCTTATATTACTTTCTTATACCACAATTTCTTA
Source organism: Nothocercus julius (assembly GCA_013398735.1). Classification (NCBI taxonomy): domain Eukaryota; kingdom Metazoa; phylum Chordata; class Aves; order Tinamiformes; family Tinamidae; genus Nothocercus; species Nothocercus julius. The sequence continues at coordinate 1,959,724 of VZSV01000012.1, forward strand.
TAGTAATTGAGATTTCTAGTGAGCAGATTGTGAAACCTTCTTTCCTGTGGGAATTTCATTCATTGAAGGTGCTCAACTGATTAAGTAAACTGTCCCAGAGTGTCAGCTGGAAGGGTAGACTTTATTTAAATTTTCCATATTTACAGTCCTCGGAAATCAAAGCTAGCCCTGATCTGTAGGGCCACCTCTGTTACAAAGTCCAAGTGTCTGCATTGTGTAACGGGCTGGTATCTCATTGTTTAAAAAGCCTTTTGATAAGTAACGATATAACAGGACTGGTGATTGCATTAAGCTTTGCGTAAAGGATGGCATTTCAGGCAGCAGTCTTGAGTTTTCTTTCCTGCTCTGTACCCATATTATTAGTAAAGGAGGCACATGTGTCTTTGCAGTTCCAATGCGCGGGGATGCCTATGTGTACGTGTGAGTTTGTGCATGGATGTCTGTGTGGCGCTGTGGTACGGGGTTGTGATTTCTATTTTAAATGCAAATGGTTGCTGAATATAGCATCTGATCAAGGCTTTTAAAATGAGGCTCCCTCTAATTCAGGCTTAATTGAAATTAGTGGTCAGGCAGGGAAGAAGCCACAAAGGCATGGAGAGAAAAAGGATAGACAGGGATGAAGGGAGCTGCGTAAGGCCAGTTCTTATGTGAATAAGAGAATAAGAAGGCAAAGCAAGAACAGGAAGAGCAAGAACTGGCAGAAGGAAGAGGAGAGAAACTGGACGGAGGGAGCGAGTCACCTCTTGTTTGCAGAAATACTAATCCCTGTGCTCTTTGCTGTTACCTGTTTGGCAGCATAGTGACATTTTTGTTGAAAAGAAAGAGCATGGCATAAATTAAAGCATTTTTTCCCCCCAAGATGGCTGTTAGGATTTAGCTGTGATTTCTTATCCAAATGCAAATAAATCTGAGTCTGTAATGATGAAGGCTTTTTTTTTTTTCTCCACATGTTGCTTCTGCTGGGAATTGTTCTTTGGTTCCTTGTAGCTGTCACTTGTACGAGAACTGTGTGAGTGTCTTTACACTGGTGAGAGAGGGTGAAAACTTTCTCACGCCACTGTTGCCCAGGGGAGATTTGCTGCCAATCTGAACAGGGTGTTGCATGTTTGGGGCAGAGGAATCAGAGGGTCTGGGGAAGGGAGGGTAGTTGTGTGTGAGGTTTCTCTGAAGGCCAGGACTTGGCATCCCTAAAGAGAATGGATCAGACTGACTCCAAGTAAGTCCCCTTCTTCGGGGAACAGGCCTGTAATATCTTCAGAGGGCTATTGGCTGATTCTTACCACAATATGTTTGATCTGACCTGGACTGCCCATGGAAAGTCTGTGCCTTTCAATCACTGATGTTCAAAACCGGGTGCAAGTTCTCAATTATATAGTAGATAACTCTGGCCTGCTGTATTAGGAGAGGCACTGCCGAGCAATCACCTGTAGTTCTTATCTGCAAAGTGTGGGGCACACCTGTAGGATAGGAAGTATGAAGTACTAGTACATCTGCACTCTGTCTGCCTCTATATGAGAGCTTTGTCAGGGATGCAAAGAGATATCACTTCAGCCTTACACTGGGGCAAAAGTGCCCCACCTTTTGGGGACATGTTGGAAATATGGCAGTTTATTTTATTTACTGATTTATTCTGAAGTTGCCTGGCTTGTATGTAGAGTCTTCTCCTTTTTTTTGTTCTTTTTGTTTTCTCCTCCCACGTGAGACTGTTCTGTGGAATAATAAGCCTGGCTAGTTTTGGATGTGAACTCAATCTCACTCGCTCGCATGTTGTTTGGCACTTGAACAGGAGTGACAGGCTTTGGTTCCTTTATCAAATAACTCAGTGTATCTATTTTTGTAAGCCGTGTCATTGGCTGCAAAATGCAGGTCCCTCTACAATTATGGGGCATGACCGGGAGGAACACAGGCAGCCGGGCTTGGCTTGGACTCCTACCAGTTAATTGAAATTCTACTCCAGCCAGTAGAGATGGGAAATGATATGAAGATGTGGAAAAACCTGAGTTGAATTGATTTCTCTCTCTTTTTTTTTTTTTGTCTTTAAGAGAAAAGAAAAAGACAATTGTTCATGTTTGTTAAGGAACTTGGATACGAGTGTGGAAGGATAGACCACAGTAGAGTTGGGGCTCACCTGTATTTTTTTTGTTTTGCATTTAATGCAAGAGAAAAAAAGATCCATGTCCTTTTACCATATTGAGATGTATCTGTTTGCCAGTTTGTTAAGTTTAACCGAGGAATATGGACAAAAGCTATCATGGAATTTTGCAACATGGTGACTTTGGTGTGGCTGCCCATCAGTTTGTGCCTGCTATAACTTTCATTTAAGAATTTTCAAAGGAGCGAAGAGCAGTCCTACTTGACTTTTTAATTTCTTTATTCAATGAACAAATACTTAGTAGTCTTCCTCCTTTGAGTCTTTTTTAGGGCCTAGAGGATGATAAATTCTCTCTATATAGTTAAAAAATACCCTTGTTAACAGGTGTTGTTATTTTCCTAAATATGCAAGTTGTCAAAATATGCCTACCCATTTGTACCCACCAAGGGTATGGTAGCACTGAAAAGCATATGGCATAAGCTTGTTCTCCTTATTTTTCAAGGAAATATGTCATGAAGCACTTGGGAAAAGCTACTGTAGTCTTTTTTCAGCACGGTGCCCCCATGCCTTCCCCAAATGACTGCTGCTCTAAGATGTGATCCTGGGTAGTGAGGGGCACCCTCTGCTTCCAGGGAATGGATGAAAGTTTAAGGGCCACCCATTTGGACTGGGCCACTAGATAAAATGCTAGGCTTATTATAAACACGTGGGCCATCATAGGCTTAAGTCAGAATGAATGTTTTTTTTCCAGCACAGTTAGGTAAATCTCCAAGTTATCAGTTCACCTGGCTGATTAAGCTCATTGAAATACCCTTGTGCACTAACTTGAAATAGTTTGACTTTGCTAGTGTTGAAAAATAAGCATGAAATGGCATAAGCAATAAATAAATATACCTTAGGCTTTGGCCAGAATTTAGGGACAAAAATCTTTGGGAAAAGGCTGGAAGCATGATATTAACTGGGTTCGGTTTGATATTTGGACAAAGAAATCACTGCTCTGAGCTGAGCAGAGAGATAAGCGCCTTGACTTGCAATAGATTAAGAGACCTGCATTGGTTAGAACAAACCATGTTTGAGACTCTCCCCAAGTGCCGCCACGTTTAGATTTAAGATTAACTGCAGCAGAATGGCGGAGCGGCTGTTTGTTTTATGAAACAATCACTAATGACATTAAACAGACGGAGCCCCTTCCAACACGATTGTTCATTTGCGATAAACTCGGAGAAGCCCACAAGAGATTGGAAAAGAAAACTCATAAGTGCTTCATTTTGAGGCTCTTACAATGTCCTATTGGAGGTGACAATTAGTGAAAGAGAACAAGAACTGGACTCCTAACGCATTTAGATTTTTTTTATTTGTCAAATAATTTGTAAATATTAGCTTTGCTCTATCTTTATGCCAAGGAACTAAATGGTAATAATATAATGACAAGGTTTTCTGTGCTGATTTTTTTCGAACTCTCTCCCCCCCTCCGTTTCTCCTGTCTGTGTGAAGCCCACACTAAGCATTAACAGTATTAAAAAGAGTGTTATCTATTAGTTCAATTAGACATCAGACATTTACTTTTCAATGTATTTGAAGACTGATTTGATTTGGGTCCAATCATTTAAAAATAAGAGAGCAGAGCTGTGTACAGAGCTGTGTACAGATATCTGTAGCTCTGAAGTCTTAATTGCAAATTCAGATAAGGATTAGAAGGGACTGTATCTCTGTAGACCAAAGGTATTTGCTAATACCTGAGATATAAAAGTGGTTAAATTCAATATTTACTAATTTAGGATTTCCACTTTGGATTTTGATTAAGCTTTTTGGTTGAAAACCCCATGTTATTAAGCAGTGATGAGGGGAAAAAACAACCTTTTTATAAGCCTCACTTTAACACTTTATTTCAAATAATTTATTCTGGACTTTCTAAAAGCTACTGTAGTACTTCATTTAGAGTAAGAAAACAAAAACATTGTTAAAGGCCTGGCTTTAGCATTAGGCTTTTGTTTTGTACACAAAGAAATATATTAATAAAAAGTGTTTTAAGTGCTTATTACTGAGATGGTTTGTTTTGAAACACAGGCTTTTTCACAGCAGTTTTTACACTTCATTGTGTACTATGAAAGACATCCTAAGTAGAGGTTGTCAGGTTCCCATCTGAAGTAGACTACTGTGGGGAATGGAGCCATTTATGATGCCACTCAAGCAGGACTAATCTAGACTAGAGATCTCATAAAAAAACAGCCAAAAAAATACTAAATCGTTCCTTTTTTTCCCCCTGCGCTTTCTCTCTCTGATTCAAGCAAACAGAATTGCTGTTTTAAATAGCAAGGAGATGCTCATTATGAAGCCATAGGAACAACTAGTGTGCCCATCAAACAGAGCTACAGACCGAACCTCCATCTTTCTGGAGGAATCAATGAATTGGCTTCATGCAGCCCAATGTTCTGAGAGTTTAGCTTTGCTTTTCCAGCTTTCATTTCAAAGGTGCTTTGTGTCTT
>VZSV01000012.1:1965121-1981651 GCA_013398735.1 Nothocercus julius
TATCTCAGCCTGAGTATTCCACTGTCAAGAACGAGGACGGACGGAGAGCCAGTGATTAGTTGCAGAAAAATTTGACGGGTGAATGTGAAGAAAATGCAAGAAACTTCATCTACAGTATTTCCTATAATAACATTTACTAGCAGTATCTTTATATCTGACAGTACTAAATTAAGTATCTGAATTTGTTCCACAAAGATTGTCTAAACATTTTACAAAAATCATTATATGGGATAAATAGGTGTGTTCAGTGACTTTGGATGTTTTCTGGAAGTTGCCAGTGTCTAAGGAGTTGCACATGGCTGTAGTTTAGATATTTCACAATGCCTTTCTAAACCATATTGGTTATTGTTACAGGCAGGTCAGAAAGAATAAAAATGACCTTGCTAGGACCATTGCTTGATAAAGGTCCCTTTTATTTCATTAGTCTCCAGATTAGTTTTGTGCTGGTATGAGTCCAATCTAACTCTATTGAAGTAAGTTCTTTTGAGTACAGATTTACAGTCCTGTAACTAGGAATAAAATTTGGCCCAGCATAATGCAAGTATTCATCAAATAAGTGTGGATTAGGAACCAGTAAATTCTAATACCTGTGTCAGAGGGGGACTCTGGGTCCTTTGCATATAGTATTCTCTAATCTGGGGAGTGAAAGGAAAATAACATTGAGACAGTGATTGAGAGTAAGACAAGTAGTCAATCAGTATGTTGAAATGGTGGACAATGCTGTGGGGAAAATGTAGTGATGGGCTCACGTGGCAAGGAGTCACCCCGTGTGTCTTTCAAACTATTTGAGATCTAAGATTTTATGTATTTGACCGTTTTGTGATAAAATTACTGTTACAGAATGCTTAGGACTTAAGGGGAAAGAGGTGCAGGAAAGCCAGTATGGTTTCTGGCCCAAGTAAGGGCTCCCAGCCACAACTGCAAAACAAGTAGTGTAGTGTAATAGTCTAATATAATGTAATAATAGGGATAACACTCATTGATTAACTGCTGGAAGCCAGGAATGAAAAAATTATGATGCATGGACAAGTGATATGAACTCAGATTTTTATGGAATTTTATTTTTGTCTATGGATTTAACACTCATATAGTGCTTTTCTGAGAAAGCAGTAATGAGTCTGAGTTGTCCAAGATAATCCTTTAAAATACACTCTATCAAAGTTTCCTGTTTTTTTTTTTTTCCCCAATTAGTTAATGCTTCTTTTTTTTTTTTTTTTTTTTTTTTTTTTCTTCATTTATCCTGGTAATATGGCATGTATCTATGTGGGGTTTTTTTATGCTTGTTGGTCCAGTACAATTTTATTGTATGCAAACTGCTCAAGTAAGTCTTAAAAAACAAAGCTCTGTCACCTCTTCACACTTTTAACCCAGAGATTAAGGAAGAATTTATCTTTGTCTCCATGGCCAGAATATGCTTCCTTTTGTACTGGGTAGCATCCCAGTTACTGCTTGTGCCTGACTTGCTATTTTCTCAAGATAATGATATACAATTGGCTATCATCAATATGATAGCGCTTAATACAGCCTTGGCAATTCTTCATAATATGGTTTGGTAGTTAGACTTGTAACCCGTTAGTTTGCAACCCGCCTTATGCCTGCTCGGGAGAAACTGAGATCTATGCAAAGGCCAGAGTCCTGTGTGGCACAAAAATGAAGAAAGCTTGTGCTACAGGTATATTTAAATAGAAAAACGAAACAAAACAACAGCAAATAAACTTTGAAGGTGGGAATAATCTTGTGATGTCAGAAATCCCTGAATGAGGGTTAAATGAACCCCCTACAGGCCTGTGACCTTTTCCATATAGTCAAATAAAGAATGTTTAGTACTTGCATTGACCATCTTGAATCCATCTGTAAAGGTTCAGGAAATCAGAATATAGAAACTCATCATATTGCATGTTGACTCGGGACAAAAATTAGAATTCTTTTCACTAACTGTGTGCATTTCTCATAGTGGGAGTAACTTGAGTCCAGCTTTCAGATTTGAGCCTAGCTATTAACATTGATTTAGAGCTGTTTCCTTTGACCCAGGCAAGATGCTGTTATCAGAGCTGCTAGAGTCTGGTACCTTTGGAAAGCTGGTGCCTTGCTTCTGAGACTGGGGAGTCAGAAATTAGGGTGCACAATTCATGAAGACTTGTCAGTTCGTAGTGTGTACAGGGGCATATGTTGGAGTTCATTTAAAATTATATTGAAATAAAAGCAAAGGACTATTAGCATTTCTTATTTTTTTTCTAGATAAAAGTTATCCTGAACTAGTCAAAGTGCCTTAACTGCTTTCTGCAATGTTAGAAATCTAAGAAAAAAACAGTCCATTAGTTGGCGTTTGGTATTTGAGTTTCTCTTGCCAAATTTTCCTTCTTCAGAGCTGAGAAATAAATCTGCTTCTTTGAATAGCAATGAGAAAGGCTGGTCAGCATCTAAAAATCAAGGTACGTAGATGTTCAGCTACTAGCAGTTCTAAAGAAGTTTATGTACCTGAGAACTAGTCTGTGAAAAATGCTGAATTGCTTTTATTTTCCATAGAAAAAAGATAGTTTAAGGCTTAAAAATAGTTTAAGCTTTCCAAAATATTTGCCGTGCATGTGCTTTTTATTGAAAGCAACACTTTCAGTAGTAGCGGCATCTTTTTTTGGGGTAAATGAAATTGCTTCAGTTGCTGTCGTGATACAGGATTCCCGGTAAGTCCCTCTGACTGAGACCCTTCAAGTGACAGCCCAGCCCTCTGTATTGCTCGTGTTCGTAGCCAGTGTTTTGCATTAGCTTGCTAAAAACACACGTAATGTGTATTTTGAATGTCCTCTGGCTTCTGTGTTTGTCAGTGGAGTTGGTTTGCCTTGAAGCGCTGCACACACCTGCAGGTGAAGAGACACGAGTGTGGGCAGAAGGGGGATTTGGATGAGGCAAAGTTGCTTGCGCTTTGTTCAGCGGACAAAAGGAAACACCACTTTGAAAGGCTCTAAGTGTCTGCGTGTTGTTGTTTTACTTTCTGCAGGCAAAAAGAAGGGAACACAGAGGACAAAGCGAACTTTTCGGAGGGAGACAGAAATCCTCTCCCCGCTCTCTGCGTACTTAGCATACATAGGTGATGTGGGTTGTGTGCTCGGAGCAGCACGGCTGTTTTGTTCCGGCTGGTGCGTGATGCGTTTGCCAGATTAGAAGCGTTAGTGCCCTCTATTGTTCGACAGAGAACTGCAAATATTTTTACAGATTATGTCCCTTATTATCACCCTTGGTATCAAACTGCTTTTGACAAAAAACACGCGCAATGTAAGGGCATATTTCCATAAGCTAAGCTGCTTAATCAAGAAGAGTGTATGTGTTTTTGCACCGTATCAACATTTTTCTACAGCTTTTTTTTTTCATTATGGCATACATTAGGACAAATAATAACCCATGAGGGAAAATGTCTTGAAATACATATATAAAATATATACATATATGGTTTTCTTTGCTCAGGTATTGGTTGACAAGTTAACTTTTTCTTTCTGTTTCTAAATTTTAGTAGTGGAGATATCTTTGACCAAGCAGTTACAAATTACCCAAAAGGAAAGTATTTTGAAATAAATAAAAAGATGGAAACGCTCAAATATTTAATTTTCTCTTAATGCTTTATTTCCAGAGAAGACAGGCTTACTATTTTGGCAGGCTAGCGGGAGTGTGAGAATGCACGACTTCTCAGAAGAACAATAGAAAAATAACGTGGTCAAGCTGTGTTTTTTACTACATTAAAGTGAACTGCAAGAATGACAACTTCATTCAAGCAGATCATTTGGAATTACATTAAACAGCTGCTATTAAACAGCTGACAACAAAGGAGACCATTTTGATGTGAGCGGCGCGGGGCTGCTAGTGGCGCGCTCCCTGCGCGGTGTTGTGAAGAACACACTGTGCTCGTGTGTACCAACACACAGAGCGCTCCCCACTGTGCTTGTTGCCAAACAGTGTTTTTTCAAATCACTTTGTATTCAGGCAGGGATCCGGGAAGTCCAAATCCAGCCAGACAAATGCAGAACAGCTTAGTTGAAGCAGCTTTAACAGGTGCCATCAGTGTGGACCTGTGGAACCGGGGAGACAATGCAAACAAATGGGTGGCAGTGGTCAGTAGAGCAGGGGTTTTGCCCCGTTGCACATGAGAGCGCTGGTTACTAAACAGCATTTTGCCAGGGAGACTGGTTAGTGGTCCTTCAGAAAAGGGGAGGGGATGTGCCAAGGAAAACATGTTAGCAGCACCTTACAGACGGAGTCTGCTGCACTTTCATGCTCGCGTTAATTTGTTCTTCCCCATAGTGCCAGACTTCCCAGTAGTGGACTAGAATAAAATGAGCAGACCTGTAAAGGAGCAAGTGGAATGAGCGTAGGGACTGATTTAAGACGGGCGCTTCCCATGCTTGAGGTAGTTGTCTGAAGGATGAGGAATAAAAGAAGAATAGAGGTAATTGGCTGGGTCTTGTGCTGTCCTTGTCTTTCAGGGTATGAGAGGCCCCCCTTTGTTATATAATTGTAATCTGCTGCTGTTCATAATGACATGTGTGTTACCCACAAAGCTTCATTGCCCCTTTCAAATGTATAGTTATTCCACAATTTCGCTGCCCTTACACCCATAACCTTGACTGACTCCAAGCTGTTGATGTTCTTTCTTGGGTGCATTTTTATCAGACAGTATAACTTTACAAGTTGTAATATCTGAAGAAATACGTTCTAGTATTTTCTGTAAAGGAAGAATTTTGCATAGTGGCTTCTGATTAATGTGAATGGATATACTTGATCACAGGGTTAGAATATGTATTTTTTTGCCTTTTGTCAAAAAGGGAAGTTCCAGCAAATGGTCTGCCTAGTTGTCCAGTTTTGAACTTCAAAATGCCTTTGCATAATATTTATGTGTTGGTGAAATATGGAACTTCTCAAGAAATTCTGTGAGGGAATAGAGCCAACTTTTATGTTAGGTTCTTAGTTGTATATCCTCATTTATGTGAATAGTCCTCCTTACTTCCACAGCAATAAGGTGAAGCAAGATCACTCAGATGTGAAAAGTTGTAGGACAGGGCTCAACCAATCGAAGAATCATTTGTAGCCTGGATTTAAGGAACGGACAGTAAGGAAAAAAAAAGTTTAAACTGTTTTTTAAGTTTTACTTATCTTGAGCAGAAAAAGCGGTTTGCTTGTTTCTTTCATCATAAGACTAAATTTACCTTCATTATTGACGTCACACTAATGCTGAGTAAAATGGAAAGGTGGCCTGAACGGAAATTGTAGAGAGAAATTACCATAAGAGATGTCTATCTGCAGTCCTTTGCCACACAAATTATTAAGTTAACAAGTGTTTTTTTTTTTTTTTTTTTTTTTTTTTTTTTTAGTTAAAAAAAAAAAAAAAAAAAGTGATCCAGAATCTAATACAATCCAATTACCTGAATGGTTATTTCTTCTGCCCGTTCCATCACCTCTCAGAACTGGATTTGTATAAAGGACTCCCTGGCCTGAAAAGCTTTGTCATATTTGCATGTTGTGAGTGTCAACGTTCGGTCTTTGCTGAACTTGATCCTTGTGATAATACAGATGTCCCTAGAACTCTGCTGTTTACAGCAAAGTTGCATAGGGTAACAGCTCTTTTCCTCGTTGAAATGTCAGATCAAAAAGTGTTTTTAAAGTCTCTGTTTACGATTCTATAGCAATAGCTGCTATTGGAATTGAGAACTTATTGTTGCGGTTGCTTTTTTTATTGCCTGTGTTAAGTGTTGTATGTACAGGAAAATTTCACTCAGGTGCAGCTGTGAGTTAGCCTGGTTTTCCAGGATATAAGTGTGACTTAAATCCACATGTTTGTGGAATTCAGTGTTGAATTTAAAAGTACTGGAGCTTGATTGGTAGCAGCACGCAGGTCTTCCGTGATCAGGCTTTGAGTGAGCCTGAGGCCTCTCCATAGTTCAAGACAGTGGAGGGAATGAGTCGCGTTTTGCGCTCAGTATTTCTGATTTAGTTCCTAAACATGTCCTGTTCAGTTCAAGGTATTTCCTTTCTGAGTTGCATTATGTGTCGGTGTAACAAAAGTCCATAATCACATGGAAAACAGCCCTTCCCTAAGCCAATTATTAGGTGCACATATACACAAGGATAGGCAAGGATATGTTTTACATCTAGTATCATGGATTGTACTGTTGTTTTTGCCAGTAAGTATGCTGTAGAGATATCCTGAAAACTCAGGAAATGGACAAATAAAAGGAAAAATAGTCTGGAATGAGATCAGAGTAAGGCCAAAAATATATGTGACTTTAAAGCAGGTTTGTTTTGAGCCCTTGCATTGGCTCAAGGTAATTTGCCTTGAGCTGGTACCCCTTCTTCTTAACACATAGCGTTGTGTTAGGGAACTGAGCCTCAACGGTGAGCCACAAGGAAGCAGAAAGGGCAATATCGTGGATAGTGAACTCTCTCTTGGTTTCCTTGACACCTGCATAGTGCACACTGCCAGCTATGATAAATGGAGCATAAACATAGACACTTACTAAAAAGATGGAGCAGAAGCTAAAGGCTGGAGAGAGAGACATAGGAAGATGTATGCTTGATCTCCCCTGGAAAGAGAAACAAATGGGCATGAGAGCAAGTGAAGTTGAATGACATCTTGAAGACAGGAAAGGACTGAGGCTGAAGTGGCAGTAGGCCAGCGAGAAGAGCAGATGGGAGGTGGGACAAGTTCATTACCAAAGAGGCCATTGGATGGTAATAGTGCACATATTGTTGGAGAAACAGATGATGAGCTGAGCTGCTAATCTTTCTGAATTCTGTCTGAATGTGTCTCCCGTTCAGATTACATAAAATCAGAATTGCTTCAGAGTTCCTGAAGTTGGTACACTTTTTGGGAAACTTCCCTAGCAGATGGATGGAAATTGTGCCACATGATGCTCAGAAAGGAGTTCATAATGGAAAGCTGTCTGCGCGGAGGAGCAAGGTGGTAGTATCACAGAAGCATAATTTGTCGAAGATGATTTGTCCTGAACACTGTTCTCCCCTTACTGCAGCCAGCAGATGAGAGATGTCAGGGGACCTTCGGAAGGAGTGGGCTTGCTTGTTGATGGGAAGCCATGGTGATAGGTGTCTGCGAGATGGTAATACACCAACAGAGACGAACGTAAACTGCGCTCCGGAGGTACAGTAGGCAGCTCTTGTCCTTGCACGTTTACAAGGAAGCAGAGGAAGGGAGATAACTTTCATTTGGGTGACAATATAAGCATTAAGTGACCTGACTTGAGCTTGAAATTGTCCTTAAGCACTTGGTAGAAAATATTTTTCCTGATTACTTTTTGTCTTAACTATCCAGCTAATGTATCTTTCTTTTCCGTCTGTAATACTTATCTTTAATGAGTCAACAGATACTAGTATTTCCAACAGTGCAGGATGTGATAGCTCATAATATTTCCACCAGTGCACCCTGGGTCAATATTTTACAATGTTGCATGTTAGTAGCGATCATTTAATTCTGCTTTATTTTTATCATCATTTTTCAAGGAAAATGACCACTCACTTAAAACCACTTGCTTGAAGGGCTGAATTTTGTTCTGCGCTGCACTGTATGTATTAATGGAAGAAGGAATCTCCAGCCATGTGCCTGCACAGTTGAGGGTAAAATTGATCTGTCACCTTGAGACTATTTGAGGGATCTGCAGTGCTTTAGGAGGTGTGATACCAGAACAATTGCTGGTTTCATTCATCCTCAGCAATAAAGCCGTTTTCAGTGCTAAGGATAATAAAGGTTGGCTGTTCTATCACTAGCACTTGAAGAGGCAGAATGTACCATCGCTTCTTGCTCCAAATCATGCACAGGCAACACCACAAACAAGGGATAAGACTCAGCAGCTTTTCAAGCATCAATATTGGTAAAATTTAAGGCAACTGACTGCTTTAGGAGCTTCATTTTTTTCTGTGAATCCATGTAGACATTCTGCATTTCTCACTGTCTGTGTGAACTGCCTTGTTTTTGGCAATAATAATATCATTTTATGTTTATGCTTTGATATTTGTGCCTGTAAATCTTCAAAACTGTGTGAGTGAGAAAAAGATAGGCAGAGAATCACCACTCATTGCAGCCACCTCTGGGGAGAAATTCAGGAGTTGTTAACATAGCACAGAATAACCTTATCGGGAAGTTCTGAATAATTAAAGTGTAAGCCAGCAACTTATATTTAAGTGTACTGAAAACTATGTAAAACGTATATTGTGATTTAGGATTTGCTAAATAGAGTGAAAGGAAAGACCCTCTCCCTTGTTGCCTCATGTTATGAGTCTTCCATAGAGGCAAATAAACGTGAAGATGACTCCCCCCACTCCCGTGAAGTTTCTTGAACTCCAAATCATACGTGCAAAGTGCCTGTTTTGTTACCCCGAGGATGGGAGAGAGGAAGCGTGCCAAGTTGACAGACACAGCATGTTACATACGTATCCCAGAAAGCCAGAATAAAGCCTAAATGTCTATAGAGCTGTACCATCGTAATTCTTTCTTGATGTTTAAAGCCCTAACCTGTAATACAACTGGCTTAAGTCCTGTCATAATACAAGTTTGATCTGGAGGTTTCAGCTTGTGCAGTTTTTGTCATTTCTAACTTTTAAATGAGGTGATATTAATTTTGAAGGAATTAGCCTGAAATTTCCTCGTACTGAAATGAAATGGCATGAGTTAGACTAGCTGCTAAAGGTTTTTTAATGAAAGCTAGGGCGATATGAATTTTTCCTGGTAAAAGGATATTTAGATTTCATTTGTTGTATTAAATACCAGTCAGAAAGAGGCAGCAGGGGAAACAAATGGTTGACTAGATATTATCTAGTTTTAGGTTCTAGGGACACTCCCTACTTTTCTGTTATGGTCAAAATAAAGCCTTAAAATCTTTGGGTTTGGGACTGCTTTCAGCCTTGAGGCTGTCAAGCTGCTTGAAAATCTAATAACATTTTATTTTATTTTATTTTTTTATTTTAACCAATTCCTTTTTTTCTGATAATGTGACAGTTCCAGGTTTTGGTGTGGACAGGTGTTTATACGGCTGCATTCCCCACAGGGTTTTTTGGGAAGGGGGGTGTACTGGGAAGTGTTGAGTGCTGAATGTTAAGCTTGCTCCTTTGTATGGCTTAGAAATCTCTGTTGTCCAGAATTGTACAGATAAGGCAGGCCCATTTGCTTCATTGTCAGGCAATGTAGCTGAATAGAAATGCAAATGTGACATAAGGGGACTGCGCTGGGGAGGCGTTTGCTGTTACCTACTATAACAGTGCTGCTGGCTGTTAGAAAATTCCTGCAAAATCCAAGGGGGCTTATTTATTTTTTATATATATAATTAGCTACAGGTTATAGAAAAGATTCTCCAAAAGAAAATGTATCTCTTTTGCAGATAATTTTATTTTTATGCAGTGGAACGGCTCAGTTTTAACTCCCTTATCAAGAGCTGCCTGAACTGCCCAGACTAAATTGGGAGCATCTCCACACTGTTTGACAAATAGATTTTTTGTAAACTGATTTAGCCTTTTCATTGTTTGCATTTCATTATATAGCAGACTTCATGTCACAAAATCGGTATTCATTCAAAATAGAGAATTTAGAGATAGGACTGTAGCCAGATAGAAAATATTGCACAGGTCAGGTCTATTAACCATAGAATAATAGCAAGTCAGTGATCCAAGGGGTAGTTCTTCTGCAGGGAAGGGCTAACATAACTGAGGTCAGGAGTCAGACCTCAGGACTTCAAATGTGGCTGTTGCCAGGTTTACAAGTAAATCTACTGGGAAAACAAGGAAAATGAAGGACCCTTGCAGTGGAAGGAAAGGGAAAGGCAGCCCAGCTCTTTCATCTTAAATCTCAGCCTTCGCAGTGGATGAAGAATAAAAGTCTGATTTGCTTAAGTGCTTCACTTTATTCAGAAACTCTGAGTTGCTTCTTCCAAAGCATGATCCAAGGATCTAACTCAATCAGGTTTAGAGAATTTATTTAGAAAATAACATTGAAAGAGAACTGATTCTTGTTTTGCTGCCAAATTCATTATTGAGTAAAGACTGTTAGCATTCTGAAAATGTGTACCAAATACAAACAGTGCTAAAGAATAAAGATACAGCCTTTAATAAGACTAGAGCAGTTTATCTTAATACCTTAGGAGCAGATAATCTGAAGTTGGGGTAAATAGGTCAGTGTGAAGATTGAGTTGCAGCTTTTCTGATTATATTTTATTTCTCAAGGTTTTCCAGTGTTTAAAGCCTTTATTTCCCTGAAAATGTTAAGAGAAATTCTTGCGTCTCTCTTAACAGTTACGCTATAATAGTTGCATACAGGATTTGCTTTAAATTTTCTTATTAATAGAAGCTCTATGCCAGCATCCTCATGCTTAGAAACTAGCCATTTTGAATGTAGTGCTGGACGGGTTCGGGACAGGTAAGAGCAAGAGAGCTCCCTAGAAATGTAGTATTTAGTTGGACAGTATTATTTGAACTCATATTTAGTTAAGTTGTAACCATAATCTTCAGGCTTATCTGGTCAGTGAAGATATTGTATTACTGGATATATTTTCTAGATGCAGACTCTATTATACAAAAATGGATGTAGTCTCAAGAGGTAGGTAATTAGGGATCTGTTCTGAGGGAAGAAAAGCACTGAAGCCAATGAGAGTTTTGTCTGGAAAAGGAGCATAGAATCAGACTTGCAAGTGAGCAGAAGTCAGGAATGTAGCGTGAGGTAACTTGCTGCGCGCTTACCTGGAAGTTTGTCAACAGAGAAGCGTGGACTTCAGCGGGGCAATAATAAAGGAGCTTCCAAGCAGCATCAGAGATGGAACAACTGACTTTTGTGTAGTATTTACGTTCAGCTTTTTTAGTAGAATCTTTTTACATATAGGTAGATATGCAAGAGACTATAATATAAAGCATTTGTATGTGTGCAGGAATATGTATGCTTGCATCTCGGGTAATTGAACCAAATGTTTTGTGATCAAAGAGTGAGAAGGGCAGTAAGGCCCAAAGCTTTCTGGATCAGCTCATACCTTTAGCAAGTGTTTTTGCAAGAAAGTGTTGACTGGATCTGCTTAAAAATCATACTGCTGTTTTATTCTTCTATTCAGTACACTTCAATCAAGTAATTACTATTCTTGCTCTTCTTTTTTGATCTGTGAAAGACAAATTTCTGGCGGAGGTAAAGTTGTACCAAATTTTTTGGAACAAAAAAGCTAAAATGGAGGCAGAAATGGGTGTGGGGCTGAAAAAAGCTAATTTTTTTGGGGGGGAGCTTAGTTTTGCATAAAATTAAGAATGAAATTAGAAATAAAAATTTATAGACACACAAAGCTGGATGAATGTATACATATTTTTACGCCTAAACATTAGACGTGGAGCTAAATCTGTTGATTGAAATTGAATAATCGAATAGGTCTAACTGTCCGATCAATGGAAATGAAGCTGCTGCAGGACAGAAACCTAGGCAGTATTAGAAGGCTTCATCTGCAGAGAGATCACGTTATCATTTGATTGCCTCAAATTCAGTAACACATCAGGAAAAAAAAAGTGGACGTTTTCACTGTAGTAACCACAACATATGCAACTAACAATTTTTTATTGTGCAGTTCTAATGTATTCTACTGAAAATGTAAACACGATCACATAAAATGCTAGAGTGCAGGCACATTAGCGATAGCAGAACTGTTACAGTTGTGCTGCTGTCCGCTGGCATGTTTCGGGGTGCAGTACCTAGGCCGTCTGCCCAGTGTTATGCGGGCAATGCGCGTGGGAGCAGAGAGCAGCATCTCGGGCCTCGGCTGTGTCGTCTCAGGCCTTCTGTTAAGGAAGTCAGAGCTTTGGTGCTCATGTCGCTAGAGCTGGAGGGGTTGGGCGAAGCGCAATGGATAGTGAGTTCTGGGTAAATGCTGGACCCTTGCAATTACCTGTTTTTGCACTCTGTATCCATGAAAGCCTTTTCTTGATTAATATGGAAGCTCTCCATATTAGTAATTGGGGAAAAGAACACAAGATGTGTTTAACCCCTACCTGTACTTGATTTATAGGCATAGTTCTGTGTCCACAGAAATCATTTGCCTTGCCAGTTGGAATGTGAGTCTATACTAGATTACAAATATGAAGGGCTCAGTCAACACATACATTTAGAAGAAGCCATGTATACAGAAAGAAAATTGAGATGTTTCCATTGGGACAAGTTTCCATGATCTTTTGCAGGGAATTCTCTATCTGCTTCAAATCTGAAGTGTCTAGAGAGAAGGTAAGGGTAGCTGATACCTTATGGAGTTTTTACTTTGTATTAGTTTACTGCAGAATATATGAATCCAACGTAATGCTAACTTCTTTAGACCACATCAGAGATGCTAATTTCTCACTCTGAAAGCTCTGATTTACCTGCACAGTCAGGATGTTCTGAAGTCAAAGAAATTTCATTATTGTTTGTCTGCAGTCCAATATTAAATCTGCCCTAGATTCTTTCTTCTCAGTTCAGTGAAGCTTTGAAAGAAAGATTCTCACCTTGATCTTAGAGGGAACAGTTACATATATCTATATTACGTTTGAATTCTTTCTTAGTAGTAATAGATAACAAAAGTAGGATACCCATGTGGAAAGTCCCTGCTAGACTGTCATACAAGTCTCTTGGTTTTCAGTAACTTAGATGCTTCCCTGCTTGTCAGTATTTCTTGTAGCTAAACTGCAGGTGTTTAGTGTTCCTTGCACCTTTAAGAAGTGCAACTGCTTTCATCTATTGTTTTAAACATGCATTTGATGTCAAGCAGCATAAGGACGGCATGCGAGGGTAACCCTCACCTAAGTGATGGTTCCAGTCACCTACTGTATGGATACGAGATTTCCGAGGCTGTGTTAGTTGGCAGTTCAACGTGATCTGGCTGTTTGTTAATCAGGGAACATGCGAAGAACAAAGGAGGGAGAACACAAACGCTGGGAGGAAAAAAAGTCCTGCGGAGCTAGATGATGTGCACGGGGGCAACGAAAGCACTGGTAGGGTTGGGTAACGCGCAGCCGTGGAAACGAAGAGCTGTAGGAGGGCAAAATTTGTTTCACTACTTCACGTTGCTGGAGTTTGTTGGGAAAGGAGTATTTTGTATTCAGTCAGAAAGCGTGTTCTGTAAATGTCTCCAGTTACCCGTTCCCTGGGTGTCGCAATAGATTAAGTCACTGTGTGATGATATGACACCGCCATCACTCGTCTTCCTAGGATATTGCTGGAGGCAACAACAAACCTGTGTCTTTGGCACATGTGAAGGAATTTAGTGCTTGAGGGGTTAAATTACACAGGCTCCCCTGTGGATCAGCTTATGCTTGGACAGTAATAATAGCAATAACATTAATAATAAAAATGCCAGAGCAAAGGGAGCGGAGGGGGAGTAGGGGGAGAAAAAGGCAGAAGAGTGATGGAAGATGGCCTGGGACAGTCAGGGGGGAAGAAGGCCAGCTAGAGCTAATATGTTTTGTAGAGCAGGTGTGTGGCTGCCGAGTTGGGTGTCGCAGGAGCGTCTGCAACCTCCATGTGCACAAATGCGCAGCGCCAGGGCCGTGAGGATGGCTGGAGCTGTGCGAGTGCCCTCACTTCAAGCTATCATCTCCTAGGGCAGTGCAACATACAATTGGTGCCAGCTCATGGTAAAGATTACTGGTGTTTTCACTGGGGAAATATTTGAGCTCCATCTATTTTTAGACCTTTGAACTTCCAGTTTGGTAGAAGAGTGGACAGACAGGGAAGGAAAAGACCCACGGAGGGATTTATCTTGTCGCATGATTAGTTGGAGCTAAACCCCAAGTCTTGCTTAGCACTAGGTACTGATGCCAAGTTTTCCTCTTTGCCTTCTGTTTTGATGGATATTACATTTCACTGCAGTACAGGGGACGGAATGGGATGTTAACTGGAATGTTTTGGTTCTAGCAGAACACAAAAGCACTAGAGAGAGATCCTCACATAGGTAAGCCCCCAGGAAAAAAAGAAAACAATGGAAGAGTGGAATAATGTGGATTGATTTATTTTTACTACTGAACAGAAAAGGCCTCATAGTAAGGGACAGCCTTGAAAAAAAAAATTTGAATTTGTCCTCTTTCAGATTTATTGTTTATCATAATAATCCTTCTAGTGAAAAGGCCTAATTTACTCTTTCTATAGGAATATTTTAAGTGTGATTATCATAATATCACAGCTGCTGAAAAGGTCTAAAATAGGACATTGACCTTGAACATGTTCCTGCGTTTTGTATGTGGTGCTTAACATTCAGGAAACAATATAACTGCAACTCGTTTATTAATGTATAATCTCAAAATGTTAACTCTTGCTCTGTAAATACATGCCATAAGGATCGTTGAAAGCTTGCAGTATCCTATGAAGTACATGTGGTATTTTATCAGTGTAAATATGTATAAGATTTTCAAGATTTCTGCTGGGAATACTCCATAACTAAAGTAAGTTTTCCCTTTGGTACTGCACTAGTTTATGATTTAATTTTTACTGACATTCCACCAGTCATATTATTAGCTTCACAAAATGAAAGTGAAATAATCCTGTATTAATTAAACAGAGCAACTGAATTCCCTCAGTCATCTTATCCTTGGCTAGCGGAGACAGTAACGCGCTTCAGTGTCTCTGAAGAAACTTGCACTAAAAAAAGAGCTCGAGGTAATAGCGAGATATCAGTGTTGAAGTGTGTGCCGAATTATCTTCAGGGAGTAAGACCATTTTTTTGGAGGGTGACAGGCAATGCCCCTGCGACTCGCATTTTCCTTTTTCTTTTGTTTTTGGCTCTCTTTTGGGCTTTTATTTATTTTGTTGCAAGCTTTGGAAAAGGCATTTTGTCAAGAGAATAATATTCATTTACAGCAATGTGACCAGTTTGTGTTCTGTACCAGTGAAGGCAATCGTTTAGATTTCAACATCCATGCTCTTGAAAATAAAATGAGCAGAAAATGCGGAGTATCTTTTTTTTGAGACTGGTTGAACAGAATGTAGCTTGAAACATGATTAAGATTGAGGTACTTCACTTTTTTTTTTTTTTTTTTATATGCTATAATCTAAAAGTTTTGCTCTGTGCATTTGGGGATGTGCTGTGGAAACTTGCAGAGAGTGTTCTGAGTGTGGGTACCATGAGCTTGCTTTCCTACCATGGTAACAAGGAGTAGTTGATGCTAAATATTGAGGAAGCTGATGCCTTCAAAGTAACAACCTGCCCCAGTTTGCTCAACTATCTAACAAACAGGGGAGCAGAATTTGTAACTTTTGTAGCCTTACTGGGATTTGTTGTGGTCGTTGTTAAGGCGTTAGCAGTACGCGATGCACCGATTACCTCCTAGGAAGAAGTACAAAAGCCAAATGCATCTTAGGATGAGTAGATGGTGACAGTGTCGTTTCTAATGTTGATAGCATGTTTGAATTGTGTTCCTTAACGGTTTTGAAAAAAGAGAAAACCCCTTATTTGATACTCTGAAATTTCTTTCAAACTGTTAAAATGTGATATTCCACAGCTAGATTTTGAAAAAGGTAGCACACTGTATGGAAAATTTCCATCTAAAATGTTAGTGTACTTATTTTCAAATAAATTCTCCGCAGGTAATAGAATTTCCCCTGTCTTGCTCGTGCCCAGATGACTCGGGCTTGTTGCTCTTTTGGGTAAATATGCACTTGACACAATGTACTGCACTGCTTCTGCAAAGTGCCACTGACTCCTGCTTCTTTGGTTGCCTTAAGGTTGTTATGTGTTAAGAATCTGGCTGTTTGGATGTCTCAATGTCCATAGCATTTAAGTGTGAAGGCGCTTAAAGACGAACAGTTGTGTGCCCAGGAATAATTATGCGCGCGGGGAGCCACAGAGCTGCAGACGCGGCTCAGTAATGCCCACTGACTGGTGCAGACACTTGTGACAGTTTCTCCCCTTCCCCTCTCTGATTTTATTACCACTGCTTTGCATAGACTCCTTGTGGTAAGACTTTGCATTGTAGATTTTGATAAGTTAGCATGGATGTGTGTGTGCATGTGTGCTCTTATTCCATATCCTCTGATAAAATTCAGGCTGCTTGGATTTTTTTTTTTTTTTTCCCCTCACTGCTTTTATTTTTATTTATTTCTGAAGTGGTACAGAGAATCTTGAGACAGTGAAGTTATGCTTAGCCCCAGTTTATTTGCTGCAGTATCTCCCCCCACCAGCTGTGATGGGTAACTGGGAATCCCAAATTCGGGAACGTGGTTGAGATCAGGGGCCTTGGTCCAGCAAAGGTGACACTATTGGTCCCCGAGGAAGGAGCCCCCTGCTCTGTTTATCAACGTGTCGAGGACAATGCTGTATTCCTGGTGGTGCAGAAAGCAGCTCCGGCAGGGAAGCAGATGCTTCTAGGATGAAGGATGGTTGATAGGAAGGTAGTGACGGTTAACAGGGGCAGAGAAAAAATGGATGTGGGGGTGTAGAGGGAGAAACCAGTGAGGTAGTGGCAACTGGGTAGACATGAAAAGGAGAGCACGCTGGAAGAAGAACCGTGACAGGAGGAAAGAGACTGGCCCCTTGACTGGCCCCCTGACGTTTC